>LPNX011206737.1:174404-240408 GCA_001517045.1 Pseudotsuga menziesii | reverse complement strand
TCCCACTGCTTCGAAGCTGCAATGGCTAAAGCTAGCCTGATGGAGTCCATCTTTGCCACTGGTGCAAAGGTCTCATTGTAGTCTATGCCATGTACCTGTGAGTAACCCTTGGCCACCAATATTGCCTTATATTTCAAAGGTGAACCATCAGCAGCAAACTTGGTTTTGTAAACCCACTTACACTGAACTAGCTTCCTCCCTGGGGGAAGATCAACTAGCTCCCAAGTGTTGTTCTTCTGGAGTGAGTTGAACTCTTCTTTCATGGCTGTTTGCCATCTTGGATCATGTGCGACATATTCATGTCTGTGGTTCTGATTCAACCATCAGATACCATTTCTCTGCAAACAAAGGGGTCTTTCATGTACAAAGCACTCTCAAACTGAGATCTAGTCCTCCTAGGATCATTAGGATTTCCAGCTAGTTCTCTAGCTGCATGAATGGTCTTTGCGACCAATTTTGGTCTTGTACAACTATTAGGATTTGCAATTAAATCATCATTATCAGACATATCAGAATCAGCAAGTTCAACTATCTCTTCACTTACATTCAATGGTTTTGGTGGTGAAGAGGATTCTCCAAATTCCACTGCTGCTAAAGGCTCTTCTTGGAACTGAACACTCCTTTCAATGAAGCCTTTGTTTGTGCTCAAATTGATCAGCTTGTACCCTTTTGAATCTTCAGAGTACCCAACAAATAGACACTCTTGGCTTTGGGGCTGCAAAGCCTTCCTCTTTTCTGTTGGAATTCTAGCCCAAGCCCTTGAGCCAAAAATATTGAAATGGGTCACATCTGGCTTGTGCCCACTCCATGCTTCAAAAGGAGTCATACCATCAAGTTGTTTATGAGGCACCCTATTCTGAATATAGGCAGCACATTTTATAGCTTCGGATCGAAACTTTGGTGGCAAAGTCTTAGCCTCCATCATGCAGGTTGCCATCTCTTTCAGTGATCTGTTCTTCCTCTCAGCAACACCATTTTGCTATCGTGTGTAAGGGATAGAATGCTGCATCTGAATACCTGCATCTGCACAATATTGAATGAACTCAGACTTGACATACTCACCACCATTTTCAGATCTGAGGACCTTGAGTTTCCTCCCAGACTGGTTTTCAACCAAAGCCTTAAAGACTTTGAAGAGGCCAAAAAATTCAGACTTGTGTTTTAGGAAGTAAACCCAACAGTACCTAGAAAAGTCATTTATGAATGTCAATGCATAATTGTCCTGACTCATTGACATATGAGGAAATGGGCCAGCAACATCACTGTGGATCAACTCAATAGGTGCAGAGGTTCTCTCATGACTAGCTTTCTCAAATTTATGCTCTGGGTGTTTTCCTAAGATGCAACCTTGACAGAATCCTTTGGAAAACTTAATCTTTGGTAACCCTATGACCATTTCTTTTTCACTAAGATCAGAAAGATACTTGTAATTAAGGTGGCCAAATATTTCATGCCAAAGATTGCTTGCCTCATTAGCATGAATCAGAAGAGCAGAGGGGTTTGAGTAGGGTAGGAAGTGTGAGAACATGTATACCTTCGAAGTGTGATTTGCAACTCCTTTTGCAATGACTTTACCACTTGAGATCTCTGCGATCTCAACTTCATCAGGGGGGAATATGACCTCTTTGGAGACCCTATGTGGGTCATCTAATACACTGATACGAGGTTAGAGGCAAGACCTGGAACATACAACACATTGCTGAACTTACCATGGTCAAGATCAATCCTCCCTTTGCCCAAACTTTCAATGAGAGAGTCATCTCCCAGTACAATTGGTGGACCTTTCGACATGTAAAGTGAGGTGAATGCCTCCTTGGTCGAAACCATATGTCTTGAAGGTCCAGAATCAATTATGAAACTAGTTGAGCTTGTTGTGCCAGTAACCAATGCATGAGCTCTCTCTCTGTCTTCTGAATTTGATCCTCCTTCCCTCTTCTTTGAGCTATCAGAAAGGGAGATTCCATTATTCTCCAGGAGTTAGGTCAGCATGTCAATTTGATTCTTCATGCAGGAGCTTTCAGGATGATTGCCCTTACTGCAGTATGCGCACTTGCTCATTTCTCCTTTGTTCTTCTTCTTCTGGGGGTTCTTCTTGGAGCTTTGGGGCTCCTCTAGAGACTTGTTCTTGTCTCTCTTTTACTCAGGTGGCTTCTTATATTTCTTCTTTCCTTTGAATCTACCCTCGAATTTCCAGCAACCAGAGCTTGGTCTTTGGAAGGTTTGATGGTGCCCATCATCACCAATTTATCTTGTTCTTGTGTGAGAGATTCCATGAAATCTGCAAGGCTAGGCATTTTCCAGGATCGAGCTGTCAACTTTGTGGCATGGAAGGTCAAGAAAAACACTGAATAGTTAAGGCCAAGCTTCGAGAGTATGGCCAAAACCAGTTGCTCCTCCTTCTTTTCGATCCCACACTGTTTTAGCTGCAAAACAAGGGCTTTGAACTTGGAAAAATAGAGTTTCAGGGATTCAAAGATATTGGGACTCAGGGAGATCAATTCATTTTCAATTTGATGTCCCCTCATCTCATATGTCTTACCAAAAATCTCAACAAGCTTCTCCCATACTTCATTTTGTTATGTTAATCCATCAAGATGGAAAAGGAGGTCTCTGCATATGCTCAGACACAGGAGACCATAGGCCTCATCCCTCCTGTTGTGCCAATTAATTTTCTCTGCAGCTGCATTGGGCTCTTCTTCTGTTGCCATAGTCACTCTATAGAGGCCTTTTGCTCTCAACAGTATCTCCATCTTTGCTTTCCATTCAAAGAATTTAAATGGAGTCAAGATGATCTTCTGAGATTGATCCATAGCTCATAAATTGTCCCTTCAGTCAGCAGAATGCTCCCAGTCAATGATGTCGAACCTGCAATAACAAATTGGAAAGAGAGAAATTGATCTACAAAGGCTCTAATACCATGTGGAAATTGAACCCGGGTGTTAGAACAATTACACTCACAAAAATTGCCAATTACACATGCAAATTATACACAAAGGAGACTGAATATGGAGCAGAACACTAATCTGTATTGAATAAGTGTACAATAGCCAACCCTGTGAATTCATAGGCTTCCAAAATAAATAATTACATGAGAGAAAAGAGTGAAGGATGATGAGGACAAAAAACAAGTTAACTTCACCTAGTCAAACTTTCCCAATTGCCTTAAAACTCAGCAAAAGCAGGCAATAAAGTAGAAAAAGTAAACATGCACTAGGAAGGCCAGGAATAAAGTAGATTTGATTCCAAGTGGTTTCCCAAGCGCTCCATGACTCAATTTTAGAAAGTTTAACCACTTTGGACATGCGGAGGATAACTTGCATAAGGTGGAATATGGAAACTAGGCAAATAAGACAAAAATTGGATTAATTAATGTCTAAGGTAGCTAACTATGGGTTGATCATTCTAAAATTAAGGGCACCTTGATGTCTCTCACTGTCTCAACATCATAGGAACATGACCCCCCTCCTTTGAGAAAAAATTCCATGCGTTTATTGAATTTTATTTTGATTTTATGACATCTAGTTGATCTAGCCCTTGTAGTCCTATTGGATGTCTCACTTTCCTCTAGACTTCCCAAACTCCCCTCATTGTAGGAAGACAAGTCTGACAAATACCTTTTTGGTTCTACATGCACCATGGCTGGAAATTTTTTTGGCAAAAACATAGCAAAATACCAGCAAAAAACTTGGAAAGACTTATAAGCATGACATGATGTTGATATCATTATCCTGAATAATATCAATAATTCCCTGGTATAACAATTCAACACGTAGTCCTTTAAGACGATATAGATATCAAGTCATTCCATATCAAATGCTTCAGCCAATTAGTCTCAAAATATAAACTATGTTTTTTACAATATCGATTGTGTACCTATTTTAATTTAGTTTGTTTCCTCACCCAAAAATATAAAAGGCCCAGTTTACCGATCTCAATATATGTGATAAAAACATTTGCAAATATTCTGTATCTTTTTTTCAGAAGAAAAAGAGGTGTTCCAGCTTGATATTCAGTAGTGAATAAAAGGTAACTTTTACATATTCCATTAACGAGTGGAGATCATAAGTATAAAAAAACCTCGTTGGGAGGGACGAAACCCACAATCCCAAGATGACTGAAGTAGCAATACCACACAGAGAACATAAGGATCCCAAATAGCTTATCCAAGGAGGCATCAAGGGTGGATAAAACACACCCTTGAGGGGATGAAAACAAACTCTATATCCCCAGCTAAAACAAGAAAGATGCTGATGTATCCCATAGTAGAAAGAACAGAAAAATAATATTCCGCACAAATCAAAAGGCTCTTAAATTTAATTGTATCATGCCTTCCTCAATGATTTCTCCTTCTAAAAGTTATGAGAAGGAGAGGAGGCCAACTGTTGTAATCTCACAGATCACATAGGGTTACCAATAATACACATTAATACAGACATACATAACAAAGACAAGAGACAAGAACAAGTAAGTAGAATAACAGATTATATTATAGTGAAAGGGTCCATACAATATAGAGAACTGAACCAAGTTCTCATCTAGCTCAACAGCCTAATATATATGATTTAAAAACAGTTACAAATAACTACCTATCGGTTCACTCAACCAAAATGACCTTAGGTGGCCGACCTAATCTCTCATTAGTCGGCTAACCGACTTAGTCGGCTATCGTTCAAGTCGACATACCGACTTGCTCCTCCAACATCTCCCCCACGAACAAAAGTTTTCTTCGTCCCGAAGAAACAGGGAGGTACCAAAATTTCCTTCTCTGTCTAAGTAGTCATTCTTGTGTTTGATCGTCATGGGTTGTGAAGTCTGAAAGTTGGTCTCTTCTATACGCAGACTTCGACAATTGCATTAGCTGTCACTGCCAACTGATGTTGGAAGTCCATCCAACTCTGCAATATTTTCTGTATGTCGATGGGTGTGATGTCGGTTGTCGTGGTGGTGATTTCCTGTCATAATGTCTTATGTTTTTCAATCTTGTTTTAGTTTTTGTATTTTTTGATTTTTATAGCTTTTGTTTAACCGTTATGGTCGTTATATGTTTTTTTTTTAACTGGTTTAGTTTTTGTACTGCTTTAGTCAGGCACCATTAACAAGTTTCTAAACTACTATGCCTTGTAACATCCTTAGTCGGACTGATCCGTTGGTATGTATTTCTTCGACAACATAGGGTCCCATCTATTATGTATGTAGTTTTTTAGGTTTTCTTTTTACCCAACTATTGTATAGTAAAGCAAGGTATCCTACCGACAAGTTTTTGTTTTTGATGTTTCTATTGTGCCATGCCTTTTGTTGTTGTTTCTGGATTTCTTGGTGTTGTATCGCGATTAGTCGGTGTTCTTCAAGTTTACTTAGTTGTAATAGTTGGTCCTTTCTTCCTTGTTCGACATCGACATGTAAAATTTCTGCGATAATAGGTGTCTGTTGTCGAAAGTGTAGAGGAACTACTGCTTCCTGTCCATAAACTAGTCGAAACGGTGTTTGGTTGGTTGAACGCTTGTATGTTGTTCTGTATGCCCATAGTACTGCAGGTATCTTTTCATCCCTGTCGTATTTATCAGCATTACATATTTTTGTTAATCCTTTTGTTAATGTTTTGTTAAATGCTTCAATTGCTCCATTTGACTGAGGATGGTATGCTGTACTCCAACGGTGGTCGATTTGGAACTGGGCCGTTAGTGTTTTAATAGTTTTATTTATGAAGTGTGTTCCCTGGTCACTGATTAGGGTTAATGGACATCCAAATCTGGTAATGATATTCTCATAGATAAACTTAGCAGCTATCTCGCTGGAACATGTGTCGACTGGTTCTGCCTCTGCCCATTTGGTTACATATTCGACTGCAGTTATTATGTACCTTGCACCTGTTCTTTTTTCTGGTATAGGAAATGGTCCTATGAAGTCAATGGCCCAAATTTCGAATGTCAAACTTGGGTTTACTGATATCAGGGGCATTTCTTTACTAGGCAGGGGTCGACCCAGCCATTGACATCTGTCACATTGGCTTACAAATTTTTGCAATATTTGTGAATTGTCGGCCACCACAACCCTGATTGTTGGATCTTCTTTGCAGTTGTATCTGCTTGGAAATGTCCTCCTGCAGGTCCGTAATGTGCTTCATGCATGATATTATTTCTTTCATGTTCTAGTACGTACCTTCTAAGAATGTCGTCTAACCCCATTTTATATAGGAATCCATTTATGAGACTATATGGTGTAGCTTTCATGGCTAAGATTTGTTTCTTCTTCGTACTCATGCCTTCTGGTGCTTGTCCATCTTCTAAAAACTGAGCTATTTCCTCTAACTCTATCGGGACTGATTCTATTTGAAATAAATGTGCATCCGATAAGTCGTCTTCGACTCCTGTCGGTTCCTCCCCTGTGTCGATTCGGGATAAGTGGTCGAGACTGACATTTAGCTTACCTAGTCTGACAACGACTTCGAATTCAAATTCTTGGAATAGAAGTAGCCATTGGCAAATTCTTCCATGGTGTAGAGGCTTATTTACGAGATATTTTAGTGCTTGATGGTCAGTGTAAGAGATAATTGATTAGCTAGTAGATAGTGTCGATATTTTTGTAGTGCAAAGACCATTCCTAATGCTTCTCTTTCGGTTGTCGAATAGTTTCTTTCAACTTTGTTTAGTTTCCTGCTACTGTAAACTATAGGATAGTCCATTCCATCATCTCCTGGCTGAGTTAGGATTGCTCCTATTACTAGGCCTGATGTGTTGATGTGAACATGCTATTTGATCGACCATTTTGGAAACCTTAGGATGGGTGCTTTGACTAGCTTTCTTTTTAGTTTTTCAAATGATATGTCGCACTCCTCTGTCCAAATAAATTCTTGATCGTCTCTTAGCAATTATTCCAATGGGTATGTCATGTCTGAATAATGTCTTAAGAATTTTCTATAGTATCATGTATGACCAAGTAGTACCCTGACTTGTTTTGGATTCATCGAGGGTTTTAAGTCAAGGATGATTTTTATTTTTGCAAAGTCGACTTTAATACCTTCTTTACAAACGATATGCCCTAATAGTATTCCTACAGGAGTTAAAAATACACACTTATTGATGTTTAGTGATAGTTGGATCTGTCGACATCGTT
This sequence comes from Pseudotsuga menziesii, assembly GCA_001517045.1. Lineage (NCBI taxonomy): Eukaryota > Viridiplantae > Streptophyta > Pinopsida > Pinales > Pinaceae > Pseudotsuga > Pseudotsuga menziesii. The sequence continues at coordinate 233,295 of LPNX011206737.1, read as the reverse complement.
TCAACATAAGTCTTAGCCATTTACAATGGTCCTTTAGTGTAGAGTATATTGTCCAATCGTCGAAATATACTGCCATTGTTTTGTAAATGTACTCCTGAAATTTTTTAACCACAATCCTTGAAAAGACTGCAAGTGCATTTTTAAGTCCGAAAGGCATAACCCTATAAGCAAATGAGCCAAATTCACATACGAATGTTGTTTTTTTATGATCTTCTTTGGCTATTGGTACTTGATTATAACCTGAGAATCCATCTGTAAATGAATAGCATTCATGTCCTGCTACCTCATTTGAGATTTCATCTGCATAAGGAGTTGGAAATGGGTCTGTTAATGTAACTTTATTGAGTTCTCTAAAGTCGACACAGATCCTTAGCTTGGTTGGATCATGTTTCTTTGGTTGAACCACCATTGGACTTGCCCATTCTGATTGGTCAATAGGGTAGATGATTCCTGCTGCAAGCATGTTATCAATCTCTTTCTTGACTATCTCTTTGTATTTGTGAGCTAGTTTATATGGTCGTTTCTTGACAGACTGAACATCAAGTTTTATGTTGATATTCATTTCTCCCATTTCATGTACTAGACCTTCAAGATCCTTATAGTCTCTAGAAAACACATCCTGAAATTCTTTTAGTAGGTTTGTGATCTTTGTTGTTTGTGCTTCAGACTAGTAGTCTCCAATTTTTGCTATTTTTGGTCGATCATCATTTGATATGTCGACTTCTCTAGTTTTGACTTTAGCATCTAGCCATTTTGGTGCTTTATCTTCATTGATTGGTCGACTTCCTTCCTTAAACTGTAAGAATGTGGCAGGGAAGTCTACTGTAGTCATTCGGTCATTATCCTCCTTGTCGGTTGTTTCAACTTTGAGTACTGTGCGAATAGGTTTGGTCGTTTCGACATGATTTGATTTCCATCTAAAACTTTTCCCTTCCGACTTTTCATTTTCCAACTGTAGTCTTGTTGACTGTGGTATTGTCTCGGTTTGTATATTGTTACAGTTTATTGTCGGTCGGTTGTCCCTTAGGGTTTTGTTTCTGTCAGGTGTACAAATGCTTTGATCTATTTTGCAGTTTCAACCAAATTCTCATTTTGGGGTTCAAAGTTGAAATCTTTGATAAAATTTTCTTTAAGTTCATGCCATAGAAATGTTTCACCCTGATCTTCTTCCATCTTGTACCATTTGTTCGGTAAGTCAGCGAGTGTTAATGGAAATAAGTGTGGCCATGTACGTTCATCCTTATATCCCATTATTCTCCATTCTATTGGGGCACGGACCTTGAAGGTCCTTAATTTTGGCAACTCTGCGGTTTTTGTGCGAAGCTTGTAAGTGCAGTTGCGACTCAAAATAGTCTTAGGGGTGTCGGGGTTGGGTCAAAGCCCCTCTTTTTGTAATTAACCGATGGTTTGAACTCATGGTTTTTAAGCCCATGGTTTAAACACATGGTATTGTAATAGTGCACTTGTATAAATAGGCACTTATGTAAAGGAGTTAGGGTTGTTGTTGTTGTTGTTATGATGATGATAATTTGATGCAAAGCTAAGGACTATTTTATGGTTTAAGGTTAATTCCCATCTATGTGCGTGGATGACCTCTGCAGCTGAATGCGCAGAGGGTTTTGTAAGAAAGGATCTACAGCTGAGTGCGCAGATAGGAGAAAGATACCTGCAGCTAAGTGCGCAGTTTTGGGATTATTGAGAAGACCTGCAGTTGAGTGCGCAGGGATCTGCAGCTAAGTGCGCAGATCAGAACTATTGTTTGTAAAGAGTTGAATAAAACATAGTTTTGTGTATGTAGCCCCTACACTGGGGGTGAACCACGTATATCTTGTGTTGTGGTGGTTCCTTTTGTTTTGTGCTGTTTTGTTTCATGCATTTGATAAGTAGGTGAAGGATAAATAAGATATATTGTTAAGTATTAACTTCGTTGTGAATTCCCAGTTAAGGGTTAAGCAAGTAACTATCTGTTTATCTAAACTGTGAAGCTAATTAAGTGACTATCGAAGGTTTGTGTTATATGTTTAATATTTGTTAAGGCTAAAGGTACAGTAATATCCCTCTTTTTCCTACAGAAACCTGATTCTGCGGCACCCCATAGTTGTTTCAGGTGAGACTGCAGCATGTTCGCAGGTTGTTGCCGAAAGGGACAACACTGTGGGTCTTTTTATTAGTTAAAATAATAGTATAAGAACCCGGGTCTGCCCTAACCAAACCAACAAATTGGTTCCGTTGCTGGTTGAACTCAGTATCTGCTCAAGAGGGATCTACGTCGTACCTGGAGGGACATGTTTTGGAGGCCCTCAGTAAAATAAATCGGTGATTGGGTTGAAGATACCTGTCTGAAATTTGCTGAACAAGAAAATAAGGATCCTCGCCGTAGCTCAGACGACTTTTTGCAAAGGTACGCTTTTTCTGATATTTATTAAATTTTCTTTGGTAGTATCCACATAGAATTGCACCAGTGGTTATCCAGGTTGACAGAAAGAAGGACAAACTTCCAAGAAGATCAGTCTCCTTCCTGGACCCCAGAAAGAATTAACCTGTTGAAAAGAGTGAACAACGCGGTATCTAAAGCTGTTGACTTCTGGACAACGCGAACCCTTGAAGCATTTGTGACAGAGTTCGCCATCGGCACACATACATCTTTCAGCGAAGCAGAAAGACAGTTCTTCAAAGGACCAAGGGGTGAGTACTTGAACTCACTTAGTCTGAAAATTAAAATGCTCTTGGCTGAAAAATGCATATTTTTTATTGAATCAGATTGCTAGATTTAGTGCTACTAACCTATGTTTGAAAGTGAAAGAGACTTCGACGAGCAAAGTGGTTTGCTTCGAAGCGGTAAAAGATACAAGAGAACTTTTGGATCCTTTACCCTAGGCCAGAATGCCAGTTATATCCCTTTAAGCCCGGAAGAGTCTAAATATGAAGAAACCCCTTTTGTTAGAAACCCTCCTATAACTCTGCAGTGAAGATCTGTTATCCCTAAGAACCCGTCGCAGTCTAAAAGTAACCCTAGCCCGAGTAGTCCTATCGTAGGTCAGTCTACCTCAGTAAGTTCCCCCCCCACCTCGATCCGCTATGGCCCATGTAAATGATGATATCAAGCTCCTAGTCTTTAGAGGAACTGGATCAGAGGATCCAGAGCAGTTTTGGTTCTCATGCAAATTTGTTTGGACTGCTAAGAACATTATGGATCAGAATACAAGAACAACGCAGCTGGTCACATCTTTCAGAGACCGAGCTTTAACTTGGTTTATGAATTTTTCCAGTACTCAGAACTATGTCTTGGCCGACATTAAAAAAGAAATGATTAAAGAATTTAAGAAGCCTAAATCAGAGTTGCAGTCTATAACTGAACTAAAGGAAATTCAACAGAAGCGAGGTGAATCAGTTTGGGACTTTGATCAGAGGTTCAAGGTTCTGCTGGATCAAGTTAGCTTCACTTTTGGACCAGAGCAACATAAAGAATGGTTCATTGCATCACTGTTGCCGCATATCAGGACTCCACTCACGCAACAGAACGTTGCTGATCAACAAGAAGCATTGGAAATCACTATGAAGCTCGAAACAGATCCTGTTGGAGATAACTCTGGAATAGCCCAAATACAAGCATAGTTAGCAGAAATGGCTTTGGAGCTTCGCGACATGAAGAAAGGGAAAGATACTCGCGAAGAGGTGTGGTTTACATGATGCAAGACAGAAGGTCATGACAGAGAACAGTGCCCTGCAGTAAGAAATTATCTGAATACTGGTGCACCAAACCCATTTAACCCTACTGTCCTATATTGTGAGATTTGTAGAACAACTGGTTAGCATCGACCTGAAGATTTCTACCTGCTGCAGAGATATGTTCAAGTTCCTAAGAATCCCTACTGCAAGTTATGTAAGTCAGTTGGACATAATGAAGATGAGTGTCACAGCTTCGATCTCATGAGAGAGTGAACCTATGATGCTTATAGGGTACAACCCGAGGCACAAGGCAATGATGGATATGGTTACCATGGTAGTACATCAGGTCGAGGTCGTGGTGGTATGCCTGGAAGAGGTCGAGGCCAAATAATTTGCTACAAATGTAACCAGGCAGGACATGTATCTAGAGACTGTCAGAACCCAACTACGACATGTCGATATTGCAGAGCAGTCGATCATGTGATTGAGAAATGTCCACAGTTGATAGCCAAGATACAAGAAAGAAATGGCGCTCCTACTCAGAATGTTCAGATGATTGTTGTAGAGAAAAAATCTATCCCAGCCATTAACATTGTTACCAGGAGTGGAGCTACGATGCAAGTGCAGAATAAGGAGAAACAACCTGATGAGGCTTGGATCCGCAAGACCCCAGAGAAAAGTCCTGTCTTCGGTGTAGGAAGAGAAAAAGGCACATTTATGGAAGCCAAAAAATACTTTGCTAATTCAAGAACATCAGTAGCAGCTACGCAACAGTAGTCACAGTCTCAAGAAGCTTTGCCAGCTCAAGTAAGTACTCTAACATCATTTTTACAGAGCTGTATGAGGTTATTAAGAAATCAAAATGCTTTGAATGAGTTACAGAAAGTTATTGCCTCTTGCGAACCTCAGTGAAGCTCTGATAGAGGAAAAAATGTTAATAGAGTTAGAAGGACTAGAAGAGAAATGAGGTTGCATGCTCAAATATGAGAGTATGACATGACTGATATTATTTTAGACCTAGTTTCAGAAGTGAATGTCCTAACTAGATAGACATGGGAACAAATGGGAAGACCTACGCTTGAATGGTCCCCTATACAGCTGAGATTAGCCAATCAGCAGAAGATTGTGCCCTTGGGAAGATTCCCTAGTGTACCAGTGGACATTGATGGATTCAGTACCTTAGCATATTTTGAAGTCATTGAAATAATTTATGATAGAAACCCCTATCCAGCATTTGAATGCGCAATAGAGAATGATGCAGTAATCAACCTGAAAAACAGACAGATGACTTTTGAAGGAAAAGGATTGAGAGTCATAGTTCCATTGGACCCTTCTCAAGGAGAAAGGTATACAGAGCCAGTTAGACATGAAGATCAAGATGTTTTAGATCATATTTACAACATCACAGCCAAAGAAGAAGACTATATTAACCCTACTACTGAAGGCATAATGGATTGGCAGTGTGACAGTTCTTGCATGACTGATTCAGACGAAGGCCTAGAGAATTGGTAGAATAGAATTTATGAACTACATGGACACCGATGTGCAAGAATCACCAAGTCTATCAGATGGGTTGGCTCATAGACAAAGATCTTCCCTACTTTTTATGGCTTGATAGACCCAGAAGACTTTATTGCACAATTCTCAGAGCAAGTACTAGATTCACAAAAAATGGAGACTCTAGACTCAGTATTCAGAGCCGCAGCTGCCAGATGGTGGAATGGTCATCAAAAGCATATCCGTTGTTGGAAAGCTTGTCAAAAGTTTCTTCACCTGAGATTCATGGATCAACCTCAGGAGGTGCGAAGCAGATTCAATGGTAAGACTAGCCCTCAGGAACATTTGCAACCGTGTTATGAAGCATGGAATCATGTACCTTGTGAAGAATGGGTACATAGGTTTGTGCACACTTTGGAACCTATGGCAAAGAACTGGTGTGCGGAGGTTGAGCTTCACCATGGTACTATAAGTTGGGATAACCTTGTTGATATTTTGTGCTTACATTTTCTATTAATGAGGATCGCCCTGTTTTGGACGCAGCTATTAGGCTGATCCATACTAAGGTGTTTGATGATAAAGAAATAGCCGAGTACCAACCTGATTGGAAGGAACAAGAAGCTAATGCAGTAGAGTGTTACAACCTCGCCATTGATGAAGATGAAGACCCATGCAACATTAATATTCCCGAATCAGAAGGACACTGCGAAGAAATACTGTTGAGGGTCACAGCTCGAAGCTCTGTCGAAACTGGTGCCATGATGTGTCGAAGGTATGTACTGTGTCAAAGGTCCTTATTTGTGGCGCAGCCAAAATTACTAGTTGTGCCGAAGAGGAAAGCTGTGTTGAACCTCAAAATGAGACTGTTGGAAAAAAATCAAATTTGACGGCGCTGGTACGTTAACTGCATTAACTTCCTGTAATGATGAGATTTTAAGGAATTTAGCGTCGTTTGGACAAGATCTACAGCTGCTCTGTCAGATTTGGTGTCTTCAATGCACAGTTATGATAGATTTGGTCGATGGATTCTATAAGAAGACACCCAGGCCTGTGAAGTTCGCATTACGCATTTTCTTGAGTTTTACAGTTCAGTCCATGTGATCTGATCGCGAAGTCTAGAAATTGTTGAGCGAATTTAGAGAGAGGGGTCTGCAGAACCTTATGAGCAATCCACCTGCATCTACACCCCGTGAAGAGACTCCCACAACATCGATAAACCAATGCAGACACGATCAACCAGGAAGAAGTTTAGGGTAGAAGTTCATTCTAAGCTGAACGAAGAAAGGAACCAGCCATCAGGAAAGACACCAGAGGATCCTGTGATGAATCCTCTTGGAGATTTCAAAGACCTTGGTGACGATGAGAATGTTGCACCACAGTGTCCACCATATCTTCCACCTATGCGACCAGGAGTTCAGTCATAGCACGCAGGTGACCATAGTGATCAAGCAGCTATTGGCCTTGGTGCATGATGGGAACCTATGGATAGGAAGCCAGCGTGTTCCTATTAATGGATAACTGATCCATAAGATTACAGGCTTGCCGAAGGAAGGGCCTGATCCTAGCATTGAGTTCGTGGGAAAGCATGAAGACATGAAGCTGGCGCAGAGCATGAAGGAACATTTCGGGATGATGAAAGGAAAGCGAGGGTATAAAACCTCGACAATCCAGCACCAGAACATTCGCTTCCCCGCAGAGCTGCTAGCATGCAAGCTAATGTGGAAGTGCAGACCAAATGAAGTATCTGCCCCGATTGTCAGTATTGCTGCGAACTGTGCCGAAGGCTACAGTTACAATTGGGCAGTGTACATTGCCAAGGAGTTCCTTGAAGATGCCCGCGATGCGCGGGAGAAAGGTAGACCCTTTCACTACTCATGGTTGCTAGTGCTTATTGCACTGCTAGGATGGAAAGAACCTACCAAGGCACAATTTGTTGATGTGCCTCCGCACATGCCTGGCGCAGCAAGATACGCATCTCTGTGGGTGTTGCAGGACAAAACTTTCCAGCAGATGACGAACTACGTGTGCTCCTTCTATGCAATGAATATTTCATATGAAATCCTGAAGACACAGCGGCTCAGTAATGAGCTATTTTCTCAGTATGCGGGAGTGGCCAACTTCAGGGCTGACATGCATCATGTCTTCATCCAGGCCCATGCAGATAGCAAGCACAAATGGTCGAAGTTGCCATACATGGTGAACGAGGAAGACATCCTCGCAGTAGTCAAGCAGTGGCTGGCTGAATGGATGAAGGACGTAGGAACAAAGCCGAGCATACCAATCCCCTCAGTAACAAATGTGGGCATAGGTCCTAGTCAAGTGCAGCAGAATAACCCACTCGAAGAAAGCGACGAACAAGATGAGTCGAAGCAGAGCGGAGATGACTAGGGTGGAGATGATGGAGGTGATGAAGAAGAATAAGAAGACTCGGTCAAGACAATCTCTGACCCCAATCTCCCAGATAAGCGCAAGTCATCAGAGGTAGAGGAAGTGACTAAACCCCAGCCTAGAAAGAAAACGAAGGCGTCAAAGGGAAAGAACATCGTCAAAGAGCCTGCTTTGACAATGGTAGAGCTTGATCAGGCTCTGACAAGGTCCACAGAAGCATTAACCAACAAGTGGTTAGAATTCGCAGCTACACATCTTGATGCACTCTTGGGTGTAGCGCAGCGAATTGCAGAATTAAATGAGTTAGCAGAAAGAAGAACAGCAACTGGCGCTGCAGCAAGAAGTGCCCCAGTAAGCACGCAGCTAGATACTCGGCAATGGCTAGCCAAAAACAACAGAGGACAGGTCCCAGGTGCGTCCCTCATAATAACTGATGCAGCATCTCGATCGCAGATGAGTATGACTGTTGAGATAGACTACGCTAAGTTGTCTATGTCGAAGTTGCATCTGTGTCAGCTCGCAATCATAAAGGAGATCCAATCATGAGACTGCTACTCACAAATGCAGTTGGAAAATTCCATGAAGCAGAGTGAGAGCATCGCAGCGTAGTTGGAAGATGAGAAACAGAAAAAGAGGGAGGCAGAAAGCAAGCAGGCTTCACTGGCGCGAGTATTGGATGAGGCGTGTCGGAGTCTCCCTAACTTCGACATGTAGGCTGAAGAAGAACCAGAGCAGAGACTCGCCAAGCTGAAAGACTATTCACAACAGTCTCGTAGCCTGATAGAGAAAATGAAAGTGGAGCATGAGGCTCAGATTGCGGAGCTTCAACTTTGTATCATTCCGAAGAGTCCACCAGAGGTCAGGGAACAGCGTCGCATGGATATTCAGGCCTCAGCAACAAAGATCTTAGATCTGGTGAGCAGTGCATCAAAGCTACTAGATGAAAGCGTTGAGGCCTGGGAAAACTTGCAGGACCACCCAGAAGTCGAAAAGCTACAAGAAACTATCAAGCAGTGACAGACAGAGTTGGATGCAGTAAAGGCAGAAATCAAGACACCACCTCCTATGCAGAAGATGCTTAAGGTGAAGCAGAGCAATGACCTCCAGCAAGAAATTGAATCCTATAGGAAGAAAGAAGCACTATTGGTGAGATCTGTGTAGCCTCTCATTAACAAGGCCTTGGAGTTGAGCACTGTTGTAGATAACCAGCTCAATGTTTTGAAGGAGTATGATGCATTCGCACTGGAAAAGGTCAGCGAAGCATCGTCAGCAACATTGCAGGAGATCGAGGAGAAGGAGCAAGTAGCCAAAGATATCATGCGCAGCCTCAACAAGCAGTTCACTATCTTCGCCAACAAAATTCTCCCACCAGAAAAGCAGCAGAGTGTCCTGGGACAGGACACTGGTGAGTATTAGGGGCCTGTTGGGGCGCGGACCTTGAAGGTCCTTAATTTTGGCAACTCCGCGGTTTTTGTGCAAAGCTTGTAAGCGGAGTTGCGACTCAAAATAGTCTTAGGGGTGTCGGGGTTGGATCGAAGCCCCTCTTTTTGTAATTAACCCATGGTTTGAACTCATAGTTTTTAAGCCCATGGTTTAAACACATGGTATTGTAATAGTGCACTTGTATAAATAGGAACTTATGTAAAGGAGTTAGGGTTGTTGTTGTTGTTGTTATGATGATGATAATTTGATGCGAAGCTAAGGCCTGTTTTAGGGTTTAAGGTTAAGTCCCAGCTATGTGCATGGACAACCTCTGCAGCTGAGTGCATAGAGGGTTTTGTAAGAAAGGATCTGCAGCTGAGTGCGCAGATAGGAGAAAGATACCTGCAGCTAAGTGTGCAGTTTTGGGATTATATGAGAAGACCTGCAGCTAAGTGCGCAGGGATCTGCAGCTGAGTGCGTAGATCAGAACTGTTGTTTGTAAAGAGTTGAATAAAACACAGTTCTGTGGATGTAGCCCCTACACTGGGGGTGAACCACGTATATCTTGTGTTGTGGTGGTTCCTTTTGTTTTGTGCTGTTTTGTTTCATGCATTTGATAAGTAGGTGAAGGATAAATAAGATATATTGTTAAGTATTAACTTCGCTGTGAATTCTCAGTTAAGGGTTAAGCAAGTAACTGTCTGTTTATCTAAACTACAAAGCTAATTAAGTGACTATCAAAGCTCTGTGTTATATGTTTAATATTTGTTAAGGCTAAAGGTATAGTAATATCCCTCTTTTGCCTACAGAAACTTGATTCTGTCGCACCCCATAGCTGTTTCGGGTGAGACTGCAGCATGTTCGCAGGTTGTTGCCGAAAGGGCCAACACTGTGGGTCTTTTTGTTGGTTAAAATAATTATATAAGAACGCGGGTCTGCCCTAACCAAACCAACACATTCTTTTTCACATATCTTTATATGGTTTTCTGGATCTTGTCCTTGGGTAAATATAGGTATGTGAGCCTGGTTGGTTAATTTATTTCCTCCAAATATTTCTACAAAATAAGTCAAAGTTGTTGTCCATGTATGTAGTCTTGACTGATGGGTATCCCACCATCTAGCAGCTTGTCCTGTAAAATTTTCTACTAAACTTTGTAGTCAGCCATGTTCACCGATGTTCCTAAATACTTGCTCTACATGCATAACTGGTGATTCTCTTTCTTTCTACCTTGGGATTTTTATAGTATTTATATTTGTTGATTGCAAGGTAGGCCCATTCGCTATTTTTTTTTTTAAATATTTTTGGGATACTGGACACCACAAAGCATTGTTTGATTGGTTTCTTCTATACTTTTTGAATGGTCCAGCATCCTCTTGCTTTTGTTCAATAGTTTTCAACCTCCCAATCATATAGTTCTGCATCTAAATTGTATCCTACTGAGTCTTGTTTTCCTAAGTAAAGTTCACCATATGTATTAGGTGTTGTGTAATCTTCATTATTCTGTATTTGATATAGTTGTCAGATGTCAACTTCTTCATTAATTGGTTCTATCCAAGGTTCTCCTTGGGATGGATGAATAGGTACTATGACTTTTTGTCCATTCCCCTTTAATTTGATTCTTTCTTTGTCCAAGGATATCGAGGCTTTCATTTTTCTCCCCCAAGGTCGACCTACTAACGCCAGGAAGGAGCTGGATCCTTCCTTAGGGTCAATAATTTTGAAGTCGACTATAGTCGATATACCTTTTATCATTATGTCGACATTTTTCCAGACTCCAATAGGTTCAATTAGGCCTTGGTCGACCAGTTTCAGGTATATGCCTGATTCATATAATTGAGGTCTGCCTAACTGTTCCCATGTGTCTCGAGTCATATTTTACCCATGATCCGAAATCAAGTACAACTTGTCGGACATGGTATCTTTCAATTTCTAAGTCGACAAGTGGGTCGACATCACTTTTATCTTTTTGGTTTAAGCTGCAGATATTCTTTGTTTGTTTTTCGGTGTTTTTGTTGTGTTTTATTTTATACAGTAAGTCAATGAATTGCGATATTGTTTTATCTTTTTGTACCAACTGTATTAGCTCTTTTACTGTGTCCTGTTTTTTATCATCTTCTTCTTCCTGTCGAGCAAATTCTCTAAATATATTTGTTTTTCTTTAACTGGGTCAGGACAAACATTTTTTTCTTTTATCTTGCTTATTTGGGGGTTATCATTCCCAGTTTTCGTCCCTTGTCGGGTTACGATATGTAAATTATTTGTATTGATAATATCACGTTTTTGCACACATGACAAGACATTAACATTCTTATTTTTATTTATCTTTTCAAGCATAATAGGGCAATCCTCTAATGAGTGATCCCCTACACCACAACTAGTACATAATTTTAGGTCAGTCCTGTCCTTGTATGGACAGTTTGTATGTCCTTGTCCTTCCTTTTAACATGTGAAACATTGGATAGGACGATGTGGTCGGTTGTCTCGATTCCCAAAGAATCGACCTCGACTTCCATAGCCTCCACGTCGGTTGTCAAACCAGCATTCGTACCGACGACCTTCATACCTTTGATTATTTTGGTTGTTTTGCTCATTGTTCTGTGCAATTGCGTTAGTCTAATATACTGCCTGATAATTTTGTCAATTCTTTAGATTCAGGTGGCAGTCGGAGGTGTTGTGATTTTTAGTTTCATATATTGCGCACCATGATGCTTTGTCATTCTTCATGTTGAATGGGCAATCTTTTGTGGTATGCTCTCCATGCTCCTATCAAATGTCACAGAAACATTTTGTTTGCACAAATTGAGCATCTTGTCGGCTAATATCTTGTCGGCAGTTGTCCTTTGAATGTCCGATCGTCAAGCACTTCATGCACCAAATATCCTAACTCTTAAGGTTTAGCTCTTTTAGATATTTCTGCATGATCTCAAGTTGTTCCTCCAGTTTGTGATCTGTGGACTATGCTGGAATGTCTTCATCCATTTCGACTTGTAGAGCTTTTGTGAGTGCATCTTCATAAGTTTTGAATGTCTCCAGACTGATGTGTCGACGAATCTTCTATGACAGACCTGCAAGAAATCACTGGATTAATAGCTGTTCATCAATGACATAATCCAACTGGCTGAGAAGGTATTTCCAGCGTTTGTCATAGTCACGGACAGTTTCTCCTAGCTTTTGTGATGTTGTCTTTAATTTCTTTGCTGCCAGATGTTTTGCATATGAAGTTTTAAAGAACGATATAAATTGTGCTTTGAATTTGGCTTTAGTTGCTCAGGGAGTTCTCTCAAAAAAGGTCATATAGCATGTTAATGCCCTTTTCCTCAAGGCACCAGCGAACTGCGCCATCTGTCTGTCTTCATCCGTAACTTGGTTCACCTCCCAAGTCGACTCACAGATGAACCAATGTCATCTGGGGTCCTCATTGCCCTCATATAGGGGATGTGCACTGTCTCATGACCCATGTCGGAGTCACTATCACTGTCTTCCTTAGGAGGTGGCGGTGGTGGGTATACTGGGTTATTTTGTTTATTCTTCTGTGTAGAACTATTGTCAACAGAACTCTCATTTTCGTCGATCGTCTTGGTTGTCGTTTCTTCTCCGACAAGCAGTCAATCGGGGTCGACTTCTCTCGTTGATGTCCAACTGCAATTATTTGTCTGCAGCTCCAAATTTTCTGTATCTTCCAAAGCTGTATTTGGCAGGAGGGGTGTTCCTTCGTGTGTCAGGTAAAGTAAGTGGATACTTCGGTTGGAGGGTACCGCTTGAAGCGTGACCCAATTTCCTTCTTCTGGTCGATGAATAATTACATGATTATCATCGTTTCTCTCATCGTCTAGTCGGCTCCAAATACCAAAGTCACCAGCTCCTAGTCTGAGGTCCTCTTCGACAATTGTTTGTATCCTGGTACTCGAATCCATCGGAGATAGAGGTCTTACCTCCTGGGGGACTTCTAATTGGAGAGATTCTTGCTGCTCTATCCACAAATCTTCTTCCATAGGGGACACTTATTCTTCCATGCCTTCCTCATGTCGGTCATGACCCGACTCTGGTGGATTTCTCTCTTGGTCTGTCACCCTAGTGCTCATTCCTCTTTGCAGCGCTATGGCTCTTTCTCTTCTCTCTTCCCTTCTTTGCAGCCTCTTCTCCCTCTCTATTTTCTGAAACTCCACCGTACCTTTATGTGATACTTTCCTTTCGATTTCCCTTTTAGGTCAACTTCTCATTACTGGTGAATGGTTTCTCTTTAGCCGACTAGAATCCTCTCCACTTTACCCCAACATACAACCAACTACCCCCCCATTTCCTACCCGACACTTTAGAAATCCCAGATAGTTTTGTTCACTTGCTTAGGAAGTATTCCCACTCCCTTTTGGCAATGAATTTCTCCCACTTCTTTTGTTTCTCCGCCCAGTTAATATTTTGTGGCGGTTCGCGTAGTAATGGACGAGGTTCAACGATATGACCTACTCCTTTCTCGATCAGAAATTTGAACAAAAAGGTCGGTAAGGAACACAAGAATTGTTCAGTGAGGTCTATGTAGAATTTCTTCTGGATAGTTTCCACCGAAGTTCTTTCCTCTACGGCTTGCTCCTCACAGAATTCGTCGGTGATCTTTTCAAACCACTTCGACAGGTTTATTCTTCCCCCTTGAATCAATTTGTCTAGCAGCTGTTGGTCTTTAATCGCTTCCGGCTTTTTCATCCAGGAGTTTCTTCAAAATCTAGGGCACTGATTCTACAAACTTCTCATGAGCCTCAGTAAAGAACCTTTATTTTGCTTGAGAAGTTGTTAATTTGTTTATTCGTGCGTAATTTTTGAAGTAGTTTGCTATTTTACGCTCCCACCAGTCCTTAATCTCTTGTTCTGATATCATTTGCTTGTATACATCTCATACATGTACTACTAGCAATGGAACCAATGTTGTAATCTCATAGATCACATAGGGTTACCAATAATACACATTAATACAGACATACATAACAAAGACAAGAGATAAGAACAAGTAAGTAGAATAATAGATTATATTGTAGTGAAAGGGTCCATACAATACAGAGAACTGAATTAAGTTCTCATCTGGCTCAACAGCCTAATATATATGATTTACAAATAGTTACAAATAACTACCTGTTGGTTCACTCAACCAACACTACCTTAGGTGGCCAACCTAATCTCTCATTAGTTGGCTGACCGACTTAGTTGGCTATCGTTCAAGTTGGCATACCAACTTTCTCCTCCAACACCAACCTTCATATTCAATGCTTCATTGGATAAACAATATACACTCATATTGTGCTCCCTGTAGACATGGCTAAAGTCATATAAATGAATTTATGATGTCGGTGGTATAGAATATATGTCAGATATCCGACGAAATGCTTTACTTTCTACAACCTCTTTAGACGAGTTCACATTCTGAGAGCTTCTAACACTACAATGACCTGATCACACAACTTCTAGGTCAGTTCTCCCATCTACATTGGCCTGATTATTCATTTTCTTGGCCACTCCTCTCTCCTTACTCTACACCCGTAGGCTTACATATAACTTAGAAAAGATTCCAACTCATCACAACAAACTTTCATCCGGATCTTGTCCCGATAGACATTATGGTTTTGAGGTTATATCTGTTGCATCCAGATCCATCGTTTAGGGTTGAATTGAATGGAATTATTCATGTTTAGGGTTCAATTGAATGGAATTATTCATGAATCGAATGGAAAACTTCCATCGTTTAGGGTTACAACCAAGCGTTGAGAGGTATATGAGAGATAACAATAGGCAAACAATAGGGAAATTAGGGTTTGTAGGTTTTGGAAAAAATGAATAATGCAGTCCTGATTTTGCAGATCTAAGGTGCAAGGATATGCCATAAATGAGTAAACATAGAGGATAGACAAACGAAACGTAGACCTAAAAAGGTCATGGAATAATTGTTTCATTTATACTACAATGTCCATTCCACACCCTAGCTAGCCTATGGAACCACTAAGGTGAAAAAGGATGTATAGAATTATTAGGACAATTTCTATAACTAAAAGAAAAGGGTAGGATTTTCAAAGTATACCACTATTGAAATTTTATGTTGGATCAATTGTTTGAAAACCACAATACTTACTTATGCAACACAAGGATAAAACATTCCTTCTCTGGACATCAATACCTCATAAGTCCATCCCTCCAATGCTATTCATTTTGGCATATATATGTCTAGACTACAATCCATTAATTTCCAACAAAGTTTATGTGAATCTTTATTTTAAATCCATGTTTTACTAAGTATACTAAGGGGTTAATAAGGAAGAAGATACCAATATTTTGGTTGAAGCAGGCTGCAGAACAGTATGTCGCTCTTATTGTTGAACCCATAAATTGGAAAATGGCTATCCTCATACAAGTGGAAAGCATGCTTTGCACAAGAAGGGTAGTTGTGCTTAAAGTTTGGCACACAATCAACTCCATCAATGATTTATTAATGAACTCTACCAAAAGTAGTTTTACAAAGTCCTTGTTACAGCTTCATCTAGCACGTGTGATTAAGCCCCTAAAAACAAGCTAGCCCAACTATAACCTAAGGGTGTTACCCACTGTCACCTCAATAACAATTTTTCTACACTTCAAGTTGGCTCTTGTAGTCAAAATACAGTATCTCTCACCAATAATCGATGATGTGAACACTAAATATTCCTTAGAGACCATATAATGGAGAATCTGCTATAGGTCCATCATTGATGGTGTGTCAAATATTTCCCAAAACAGGCAGAGAAATATTGATCCTGTAACCTCTACCCACCCCTTGTGCTGGAAGACAAACTCAATGTATTGATGCATTTCTGCCATAGGATGGACCATATTTCAGGTCTCTGCCATGCCCAAAACTCAAATTAGAGAATCACTAAAATGTTGTTGACTGTTGTTATGAAGGCAAAGAAACAAATGAAAACATGCATAGTTTGTCAGCCACAATTGAAAACCAAGCCTCCTACTGCTGACCTTTACGAACAAAACTGGTCTAGGATTTATAATAAGGCTCCCAAAATTATTCAAAAGGACCAGAACTAGATACTGTCTACTGATGCTTAAGAGGTTGCGATGTGCTCAGAATGTTGATCACTAGGAATTAGCCCACTTTAGCTCAGCAAAACTCCAATTGACCACCCATCATGACATATGCATGATAAGCTACAGGGAAATTAGTCCCCTTTTGTATTCTCATATTTCTTTAAACAATCATTTTCTTAGCCATTTTCTCTTCCATCTCTTGTAGTATCTTGAGTCCAACCATTGCTTGGTATTTTAAGTGATTCCAAGTTAGAGGGGTTATGTAAGGCCTTCCATATATAAAATCATATGGAGACATGATTTATAATTATTTTAAATGATTTATAGTTCTTTTCTTTGAAACTGGTCAATCTAGGAAGAGTTTAAACTTGATCTTCTAGGAAACCATTTCTTCATCAAGATGGGCTTGAGACACCAATAAATCAACTATAGGGAAGTAAGTCCCCTTTTGTCGTGTTATAGTTATTTTAACAATTTTTATCTTCCTTTAGTCTAGTCTTCATTAGAGCCATTTTCCCGTCCATCTTTTGTAGTATATTGTGTCCCAATATTGCCTAGTATTCTAAGTGATCCTAACTTAATGGGGTTATTACCAATTACAAGAAAAGGCATTCTAGAAATATTTTTCCTATGACAAAGATTACTTTTTAGACAGGTCTATACCTTTTTTATAGCACTATGGGAAATCCTGGGTCTGTTTGTGGCCTCAAGCATCCCTAAAACAACATTCATTTCTAATTCTGGGATGAATGTGGTAAAAGAAAACATTCATACCTAATTCTGGGCTGAGTGATATTCATTACTTCTTAGTATATGTGTAAGCTTATTCAAGCTACTGGTTATGGTTACACGTGTAATGAATCTAATATAAGGATATCATGTTCTATACATTATATACGATGTTTACATAATATAAAAGGATAGTATATTCTCCTAATATTTCTAATGTTAATTTTATTATATTCCTACGGTATCCATAGGAATACTGAATCATACACTACCCAATTAAAGAGATAAGGCTAATATGGACATAAATACCCAGGAATCAAGTACGATATCCATAATGTTACTCTTCACCTTACTTCACCTTAAAAGGGTAAATTAGTTCCATATATAAGCTCTAAGCTCACTACTTATGATGAATGGTACCTATGTTTCCATAATATATAGTATATATTAATGTACAAGTAAGCAGATTATCGAGTTTGTAAGCAGCTAACACCATGTATACATAATAATGAGCCTGTTCAACTCTATCTATCATGTTACGTATAAACTAAGTATAAGGTTGTTGAATTACCATGATTATGTCATAAGTGAATCCCTAATAAGTACACTACCCTATCACTAATAAAAGAGTATGTTATATTTACCATGATTATGTTCCATAAAAGAGTATGCTATATTTACGTAATAAGCAGTGATAGGAATCAACCCAATACTATTTCTCAATATCATGGTTATAGCATAATGACTCTATTAGAGGTGGCCTTATTTTCAATTCTGGGCATCCTTTAGGTGTCCTTTCATCTGCATCTTTCTAAGCATCAACTAACATGTGACTTCAAAATGATTCGCTACAGTATAGATCTAAAAATAATATCAAAATGATAAAAAAGCAATATCAAAATTATAAAACCTCAACATCTGAGTTGTTATGGGCAAGTGTGTGGGTAAACAGAGTGATAAAACCTCAATCTAGGTTTATACCAACCATCTAACAACCAATACCATTAATTTCAGGCATACTCCAGTAGTTGAAATGAGAGTAAATTGAATTAATGTTAGGTCTGTGGGCAGAGACAGAGTGAGAGAAACAGACCTGGGCTTGTTTTGTAACCCCAGCCAACAACACATAACTAAAACCCAACAACAATACTATTCGTAACCTAGCCAACGTCCAACCCCCACCCCTTTCCTCCTTTTCATTTTTATAGAGATATTGGAAATAATAGAGTCCTAAACAACTTACCTTAGTTATAGTATTTTGGGAGGACACATGTAGCTAAAAATTAGGAGATGTTGGCTCAAATCTAGAGAATAGTTTCCTCCACTTCCTTCATTTTTGGAATAGGATAAGACTGTCTTGACACATGGATATTTCATAAGCTTCTTAAGATCACCCCCATTCGTCTCTCTAAGTTTCTCTTTGCCCAGTAAGCCCTGGATATCTTTCATTAAAACCAAAAAAGCAAATATTTGCATATGTTAAAATATACCGTAGTTATAACCGTCTCATGGTGTATCACTTTAAATGTAATAAAAGTGTTGTAAAGAAAGACATTTTACATAATTATATGCTACTTTATTATAGAGGGTCTTTAATGGGACATTACAACATAAATTATTAAGGATGTTCCTTATGCGATCCACAATGTGCAAAATATAGGGTCATTTTAGGTCCTAAAACTCAAGGCAGAGTCTTACCAAAACCATGACATCGAGTCAACAAGTAAAATAAAATTGTTCTTTAATACTTTAACCCTCCAATGTATAACCTAGTGTACACCTATGCCTTAAATTCATTCCCCATCTCTATAACCTATACAGGGATCTCTCATTACTAGCTTGGCTACAACCTTACAGACTTCTTTATTCATCCTAGGGAATATTCATTGTCTTAGTTCCACTCATACCTTGGGTATGTAAACCATACAACCTCAAGGGAGGTCTCATACCCTTGATGGCACTATGGTTTATAAACTCTGCATTGTTAGTAATTTTATTTACAGTAGTCACATCTAATGTTAATTGAGTATATATTGATACATATCTTTTATTGGAGATAAGGTCAACGTCTTAGATTGCAAGTAATTGTAGCTATGTATGTAGAATCATAGATTCAAGAATCGATAGGCACATGCAAGCAAAACAAGATGATTTCCAAATTATGTCATAACTTCCTAAAGTAGGCATACAAAGGCTCAATAGTAAAAAGCATGGCCACAAACAATACACAATACTCTAGTTGCATTGACGAATGCCCCATAATGTCGGAAACGATAACCCATTGGTGGAGTGCTATTCAAAATTATGGTACAGCTTCCTAAGGAAAATGCATATGAACAAGGTGTACTTATAACTGATGGTAAGATGTGTCATGTCTGAGGATTACAAGATTCAACCATTTCCATTTCTATGCATGATAAAATAAAAATGAATTCACTAATCCCCTTTTCGCATTTTATATTTTTTCATGTATTTTCCTTTTTCATTTATAAGCTTCAAAAGGAATAAATAATGCTATAATACAATGGAGGAAACAAGTTTCTAAAGGGAACAAGTCATGCCAAGGTAAGAATAAAGTTGCAAACAGGATCTGAGCTAGTTATGTACACTCATCATGATGTTCCCTCCAGGGATAAAAGGTTATTCGAACAATAGAAATAAGTAGTGAAGCAATAGAAACATATTCAAAAGCGGGTATTTTAACAACTACTGATGTAAATTGACAAAAAATGGGGATCCCATCAAGAACTATACAGAAAACTACAAGAGAGAAATATGTTGTCTCAAACTCCAAGTCACGATGGTACTAATACAGATCCTAAGCCTATGAGAAATAGGGTGTTGACTATAGTGTCCCATGCCTAGTAGGCTCTTAAATGAGAATGGTGGGAAATGTACATAGGATTGGATGATGTACCAACTTAAAACAGGTTTGACCCTATGGAAAATTTGGATGAAAAAAGGTTCAAATGCATCATAGTGGAGGGATAAATTTTACCTATATGAATGCTTCCAAATATACCTAATCAAATAGAGGAACATGCAAAACATGCTCCTATACTTAGGTATAATTAAACCAAGTAATCCCCCATTGACCCCACAAAATATTTCCTTGTGTGGGTGTAACTGAATATTCATAACTTTGAGGTTATATTCATCTGAAGATACAACGTCATCCAAGAAATCATGCGAACTAGGAGCTTAACGGCCTATTTGGGAAAAGTGATGAAGTCGTATTCCTCTTACAAGGGAAGACTTTGATCTAAATCTATCAAATCCATTGGAATAGCTTATTGTAAATATTCTACAACAAATAATGGTAAGATCATCTCATATGCACCACATTCTAAAGAATTGGGCACTACTTCGTCTTCTTCTTCAACCAATAAACATCTGATGAGACTGCATGCAATGACATAGAGTCATCTTCCAGAATGGGTTAGGAAAATGGATAATGGGAATATGGCCACAAATGATATGGTGAAAACTAGAGTATCCTGCATGGTGGGAATTGGTGGAGGATTTGTAAAAGTTCCCATAAGGGAAGCGTTCGTAAACATTCCTACCCCAACATGTTGAATTTCCTTTTCCAAATCCCCTATGAAAGGTACAATTGAATGATTACTTATGTCAGGATTACAATAATCTAACTGGTCAATTGTAAGACTCGCTACTCTAATATCTGAGTCATTTTATCGTCCTCTAACTTCAATTAACAGAATTTGCTACTCCAATAACCTACCAATGTTACATATGCATGATTCAACTACCATAATTGCAGAGGTATGATTGAACTACTGGAAGCATTGGAAATAATCTATTGGCATGAACAAATTTCAGTTGGACCACCTCAAGAAAATATAACCCCCCCACTCATTATGTAACAAGGCTGAAGTGACATCACCATGATGGGTCCACACAATATTTCTCTTCAATGGACAAAGCGTTGGTTTTGTGGTTTACAGAAACAGTGTATAATGTATGAGCACACAATTCCACTTGAGATAGGTCGAGGAAACATAATGACATTGAAATCCTAATGTAATGGAAGATGACATAAAATTGAATTCAAGATTACCAAAGGAACAAGTCAATCAAGATTACAATTGATCTATAAATATGATCAATTGAGTTGGATATTAAAAAGAGAAATTATGAATGAGATGAGATTAGTTCATAGAGAAGCATTGTAGGAAAGGATTGAAGGATTGATCTCTGAGATTTATAAGGCGTGCTTTGAAATACGAAGAGGAAATAAAAGGATGAAATCAGTAAAAGAAATATTTTCTTGGTATAATGTGCTTTGAATATCGTATCTATTAGTATTCGTATTGAATTTTAAAATCGCTAGTCAAATGTATTTGGGCACTAATATCGTAGGGCACACTTTCTTTATCTCTCCACGAAGAAATTACAGAGATTGGTTTGGTCTTTGAAAAAAACCATGATTTTGAAGTTACAGAGATCGATCTAGTTATATTAGACTCTAAAAATCACAGATACTTCTTCTCCTTTGTGCACACACAGGTTGCTGAACATGTACATATAAAATCGCAGTCGTAATTCTTGATGAAATTCCTGGTCACTATTAAAGAAGTGAATAGCATGATGACTCATTGAGGAATTATGGAAACAATTTAGGGTTATGGTTAGATTCTAAGTTACACAAAATGGGGAAATGGGCAGGCTCAAACTGTCACAACCCAACCCTAACAACCTTGAAACAGTTGGAAGCCACATCTAGCAACCTTCAAATAGTCGAGGCCTAGCTCTAATAACCATAGACCAACACTCAAGAAAACACCTACAGCTTACTCAATTAAACACCTAATTATACAGGGCATCAAAATAAAGGTTGGTAAGTGACTTACCGATCGTTGGCCCTTCATAATGGCTCTCTCCAAATAGTTGTCCCTTGGTAACTGTAAAGAAAGCTGCAGCAATATCCTCTGAAACCTTACTCATCGGAGAGCCGAAGGATGGGAAAAACGTTGTAATGGAAATTTTCGCAGGCATGAGAGGTTGAAAATACTCATCGAAGGGATGAAGGACATACAAAACGCTGAAATGGAAATTTCCATAGGCACGTGAGGTCCACAAATCGTGATGCTGGTGTCTATTTTTCATCCGATGAAGGATGGGAAAAACGTTGTATTAATGGAAATTTTCGCAGGTGTGAGAGGTCAACAATACTCATCGAAGGGCCGAAGGACATACAAAATGTTGTAATAGAAATTTCCGCAGGAACGAGACGTCAAAAAATCATGATGCTGGTTTCTATAATGGTAAATGTATTTTATTTCGTTGACAATGGCCATAAAACCAATGTCAATCATCGAATGCGTTATTTAAAACAAATGTCTTGTCTATACTTTAGGTTGATATCAATCATTTAATGTCTGAACTTACCCATTCAATGTGCCATGTACTTACCCATATAATATGTCATATAATGTGCCATGTACTTACTTAATGTGCCATCTAATGTGGCATCTAATGTGCCATGTACTTACCCATCTAATGTGCCATATTCTAATGTTCCATGTACTTACCTTTATGTTGTTATCAATAATTTGGTATTGTATGATTTTCTTATGATGGAAATGATGATTATCACCATCATCACCATCATCACCATCATCACCGTCATCATCATCATCATCATCATCATTTCCATCATCATCATCATCTTCATCATTATCATCATCGTCATCGTCTTCTTCATCATCATCGTCTTCATCATCATGACCCTCCTCCTCCTCCTCCTCATCATCATCATCAATGTCATCATCATCATCATCATCATCATCGGTGTCTTCATCATCATGACCCTCATCGTCATCATCATCATCATCATCGTCGTTGTCATCGTATTCATCATCATGACCCTCCTCATCATCATCATCATCAATGTCATCATCATCATCATCGTCCTCTTCACCATCATCGTCTTCATCATCATGACCCTCATCGTCATCATCATCATCATCGTCGTCGTCGTCGTCGTCGTCATGATGATGATGATGATGGTAATGGCGATGATGACGGTGATGATGATGATCACCATCATCTTCATCATCATCATCATCATCATGTTGATCATCATAATATTCATCATCGTCGTCGTCTTCATCATCATTCAAATATATCAAACATCTACTTGTGGAACTATTTACATTAAATCCTTTCCAAAATAATTAAACATCAAATAATTTCCATTTACCTAAATCTTCCATTCATTGGGCATATAAATCTTACATGTACCTATGTTCATTAAGATTGAGTATTTTCTAATGAATTTAGATAATTCATAGTATTTATGTTATGATATAACTTTACCATTCATATGAAAAGGTTGTTAATAAGTAAATAATATTACTTGTAAAATTATTAATAAATATTTAATATAAAAAGTTAACAAATAATACTTTGATTAACCTTTTATGTTTATTTTCACAAAATTAGTCATTGTTATTATATTTACTTTGAAATTGAGAATGATCATATTATTCATACAATCTATCTTAAATTATAACTTTCTCATAACTTTTGACTTTGCCATAAAGTCACTTTTATCTTAATAATAAAAAATATCGAAAAATAAAAATCTAAATTTAATGTTAATCTAATACGATGATGTTGAACATCATGATAATGATGATGATGAAGAAGATGATCATGATGATGATGAAGACAATGATGATCATGACGACAACGATGATGATGATGATGAATCCAATGATGATTATGAAGACAATGATGACGATGAAGACGATGATGGTGATGATGATGATGATGATGATGATGATGAAGACGATGATGACGATGATGATTAAGACAATGATGATGATGAAGACAATGATGGCGTTGAAGATGACGATGATGATGATAATGGTGATGGTGATGATGATCAACAGGATTACGATGGTGATGTGGATGGTGATGATGATGATGAATACGATGACGACAGTGAAGATGAAGACAATAATGACTATGATAACGATGATGATGATGATGATGATGATGATGATGATGAAGACGATGATGACGATGATGATGAACACAATGATGATGATGAAGACAATGATGACAATGAATACGATGATGATGATGATGATCAACATGATTACGATGGTGATGTGGATGGTGATGATGGTGATGATGATGATGAAGACGATGAAGACAATGATGATGATGAAGACAACGACGACGACGACGATGATGATGATGGTGATGATGATCAATATGATGACGATGGTGATGTGGATGGTGATGATGGTCAATATGATGACGATGGTGATGTGGATGGTGATGATGATGAAGACGATAATAATGAACATGATGATGATGATGATGATGTTGATCATGATGATGATTATCATGAGGATGAATATGACGATGAAGATGATGATGAAGACAATGATGACGATGAAGATGATGATTTTGAAGACGATGATAATTAACATGATGATGATGATGATGATGATGATGATGATGATGTTGATCATGAGGATGAAGATGATGACGACGATGATGATGAAGATGATGATGATCATCATCATCATCATCATGAAGACGATAATGACGATGATGATGAAGACAATGATGATGATGAAGACAATGATGACGATGAAGATGATGGTGGTGGTGATGATGATCAACATGATGATGATGGTGATGTGGGTGGTGATGATGGTGATGGTGATGTGGGTGGTGATGATGGTGATGATGATGATGATGATGATAATGATGATCATATTCATCATAATCATGCTGATGAAGACGATAATAATGAGCATCATGATGATGATGATGATTATCATGAAGATGAAGATGACAATGATGATGATCATCATCATCATCATCATTATGATGAAGACGATGATGATGATGAAGACGATGATGATGATGAAGACAATGATGATGATGAAGAAAATGATGATGATGATGATGACGATGACGACGATGATGATGATGGTGGTGGTGGTGGTGATGACGATGATCATGATGATGATGATCATGATGATTACAATGATCAAGATGATGATGATGACGATGATGATGAAGGCGACGGTGATGATGATGATGATGATTATCATCATCATCATCATCATGAAGATGATAATGATGATTATGATGATGATGATGATGATGATGATGACGATGATCGTGCTGACGATGATGATGATGATGATAGTGGCGATGTTGATCAACATGATGATGATGATGAAGATGATGCTAATGATGATGATGTTTGTAACTATTTTTTTTAAATAAGATAAAAGAATAGGTCTAATTAAATATTTACCTTTCAATATATTTCATCGTCTTCTTCTTCCAATTCATCATCCGTATCTTCAGATCCAGAGTCAACATTGTAAGGATTGGCCATATCATCATCGTCATCTAAGTCAGTTACGCTCATCGTGTCATTGTCGGTATAATCTTCATGGGAATTGTCTGCTACATCATCTGATTCAACTAATTCTTTGATGTCTTTTGGTTGATAATCGTCATCATCTAACTCATGTTGATCATGCTCTTCATCATCATCTTCTTCTTTCAGAGCACCCTCTTCATTATCATCTTCTAGGTTTTACTTTACTGGCCTTCCCCTTGGATTGTGTCTCACAACAAATGACCAGCTCGCTTTACCTGGAACCTTCGAGTAAAATACTTGTTCACATTGGCTTGGAAGAACATAGGGCTCCGTTCCTGGCTCAAACAACCTTGTATTTACCATGGTAAATCCATTATCATGTTCAATAATAGTTCCATCAGGATCACGTTGATTCAATTCTAACCTGTACCATTTGACAACGAATAGAACTACCTTGAAGGATTTAAACTCACACTGTACAATATCTTCCAAATACCCATAGTATCGATTTTTTGAGAGTTCTAGATGTCTGTCACTTCTAGATGAAACACTGGTCACCTCAAAGACTGCAGATATCCCACAATCTGATGTTTTCTTTGTTTCATCCAATTTTTTGATGCGATATCTACAACCATTGGAGACCATAGCCTTATTTTGTTTTACCTACAAAAAGAAATACATGAAAAGATTACACAACAATTCAATAGTTATGCAGCAATACATGGAAAAGAACAACATGTATGTCAAAATTTAATTTTCAAAATAAAAGATTTAGATTGATCGATCAATATGCTTGTCATGTTATCTTTTAAACCATATGCTAAATCGATTTCTCTTTCTGTAATATTTCTATCTCCATTGCGATGCGCTACTTTTACCAATGAAGCCACACCTTCCCATGATATTCCATGGCCCGATTGTTCACATCGTTCAATCCATACCTTCATCCAGTCAAGATTTTTTGCGATGTATAAATGAATTGCATCCCATTCTCGACCAACTTCTTGATGACAATAATCATTAAAATGAAAGACAGGTGTAAATTTCCTAAAAAAAGTATATGCACTTAATTGATGCAATAACTATAAAATGCAATTAGAATATGAATGATATAATGAACATCCACTAGCTAATATTTACCTTTCACCTTCCTCGATCTACCTTTCCCCTTCAGTTTATCCCCTTCAAATTTGTTATTGGAATCTGGATCATAAATGCGACGTAAATTGAGCTTTGACGCTAAAAAATGAAGATATTCACTAACATACAATATGTTTTGGTATACCGTATATCCTTCCATCATATAACCCTCAGCATGTGCTCGTTGTCACCAAACCCTTCATAAATTTCAAGTGCCTCTCAACCATCCACATGGACCTTGAGTGCACAGGTCCACACAACTCAATCTCCTCAACTTGGTGTATGGGGTAGTGATCATGTGCATTGAAAAATGCTGAAGGTAGATGCTTCTGCATTTCACACATGAGACGAGGAATTTCTCTCCTCCAATACTTTATATCTTCTTTATGGATTTCTTTAGATGTCAACCATCTACAAGTGACACAAACCAATAATGATATTTAACAAAAAAAAACATTAAATTACATATCATGAAATAGTGCACAAAAAACAAATATAAATTATACAAAGAATTAAAGAAACACTAAGCACATGCAACTAATCACTAGTTACCTCATGTATTTACCAAGATTATATATAACTTGTTTGACATTGTTGTTGAAGTTGTCCGGAAGAGAGAGAGGTAGAACATATTGTATCAATATACAAACCACGCCAGTTATTAAACAAAGAGTATACAAGCAAGACAAAAAATATGCAGTAAAATGAAAAAAAAATTATATGGACGTAACAATAATAATTACCTTGATGAAGACGTGCCAATCATGTGTTTTGACCCCTGCAAAATCACCTTTTTTGTTATGAGATTCTTCAAGTTCACACAAAATCCAGTGGGAAATTTAATTTTCTGCATTACTTCTTTGACAACATTGCTTTGTTGCTTCGTAAAAATCCATGGAATTGAGTTTATACTAACTTGGTCTTCATTGCTATGAAATTGGATGACGTCTTTCATTGCATGGTTTCTTTCTTGAATGTATTTGCAAGCTTTCACAATTTTATCTTTCTCCCTCCTTAGCTCCAGTAGTCACCATAATGTTTTAGTCACATTCTTTCCAATATGCATTGTATCAAACAAATGAGCAATTTGTAGGTGCTCATAGTAGGGAAACATAATGAATTGTATAGGATAACCCTTCTTTCCTCGTGGATTCCCATTAATTCCTTCATGATCATGATGGACATCATGAATATTAGTTTATAAATAAATTACATCATAAATCAAATATGTCCACTACAGTAAACGACTCACAATAAAAATTAAAATACATAACAATTCATATATGATGATCCATACATACCATGATGACAATTTCTATTGTATTGCATCTTCCAAAGGTGAGGTGTCATTCTCCGTGGTTTTAATGCGATTTCCTGCTTCCCATTGAAAAGACTTTCTTCGGTTGTTCTATACTTGTGATTCTTAGAGGGGAAATGCCTATACTCATCAAACACCTCCTTTCTTAAACTTTTTGAGCGACGAGATTTTATCTTAGGACCACAAACTAGACATGCAAATTTACCCTTTGTCTAAAGACCTACAATATATAGATATGGAATATCTATTTCAATTCTAATTATATATAAACTATATTAACTACTTCATATAATTAAATGCAATTAAAGTGGAACTTAAAAATACAAACCACAAAATTGGGTTAACCCAGAGGCATCGTGTATTTTCCATACAACCATTGCATAGAATTGAAATTGCCTTTGTCGTATTGGTATAGATACGCCATACATAGTGATGCCATTCCATAAATTCAGTAGCTCATCTATAAGAGGTTCGATATATACATTCATATATTTGACTTGGAACTTACCTGATTGATTTGAAGTACATATAAAATATATCATTATGAGAACCATTAAGATATATAAACCATGCACAAGAGTAAAATACAAAAATATACAAATGAAATTAGGAAACATAATACGATGCCACAACTACATTAGAAATAAAACATTTGTAGACACAAAATACCTGGAATAATCATCGACAACATTATGTGCTCCCTCTTTATTGACAACCATGGAGGAATGTTATTGTTGATAACAAAAATAGGCCACACCGTGTAAATGGATTTCATCTTTGAAAATGGATTAACACCATTTGCTGCCAAAGAAATCCTAATATTACGTGGTTCTTCTTTAAAGTGAGGCCACTTTTCTTCCATATCTCTAAACTTACCAGAACCATCTATAGGAATTCGAATAATATCATATTGACTTATGTTCCTAGCATGGTAATCCATAAATTGTGCTATGTTTTTGCACCTGAACAATCGTTGCAAACATGGAATGATGGGAATATAATGAAGAAACTTGTGAGGCGCCTTTTTTGTTACTTGATCTGTTCGATATCTCCTTATATGAAATTCCATACATTATGTTGCAAATTCATGCTGAATATAATATATAACATGGTCATCGGGGAATGCACGAATTGCTTCATAATGCATTCCAATCTCTTTCATGATGGAATATAAATATCGATATGTGCAAGGTAAAATATTTTATGGTGGTAACAAAAATTCAGCTATCAAGCTACATAAAAAAAAAAATTATAGTTAATGTAAAAATTAATAATATTAACGAAACACACTTCATCCGTATGATGATCAATAATGAATTAACAATACAATTATTATAGGAATACAAATAAACTTTATCACGATCGTATATATGTGATAGATTATTTTACATACCTTAGCATCCGTGTGATTGATATGTTTGAAAGACCATTCATAACCTTCAAGTTCATTATCAACAATATAGCATAGAGAAGAATTGTTTTGGAGCCTTCATAAATGGGTTCATATGCCTTATCGAGAAGAGGTATATCGTTTTCATTATCAAATTCATCACTATTTTCATTATCATCATCATCGTCATCATCCATTCTAACATTAAATGAATCATGGATCAATGTATGTGTACCATCATCTTCAACTACGTTATCAATATGATCATCTTGTTCAATGTGATCATTCACTTGTTCTCCATTAAACATAGACGCTCCATGATCCTGATACATAACTTGTTCTGAAATCACTTCCTCTAGACGATATGTCGTAGGGTTTCTTTCCTTCATAAATAAATACATGGAAACATCAATAGATATACATTAATATAGGAAATATTAAAATAATACATACATTTACCAAAGCAAAGAATATAAAAACTTTATAATGTTAAACCTACAAATGGATGATATTCATTCCCCCCCTCAGCATGTCCAAGTTCCCTGCAATGTTTTGTGGTTGTTGAGATCAATATTCTTCTCCTCTTAAATGATCCCCTGCAATGAGTACATGCACAATAACATTTGCCATCACCGCTTCGTTTCACTGGATCCCATAGTCTAGCAAGAAATTGTCGATTGTTTTCATTTGGATCAGGAATATTTATATTTGACATTTTGTCACAAACTTCATGGATGAATACTATCGACAATCTTAAAATATCAAGTTCCACGCATCACAATTTTCTCAAACGGAGGTGTGTCGAAGAATAAAAAAATTCCTGATAATAGTTTGTCGAAGAAAAAAAATTCCCGCAAACGCCCATTGAAGAATAAAACAATTCCTAAAACCATCCATCGAGGAATAAATAATTTACGCAAACCGTTCGTCGCTTCTATAGAAAACATGTCGTAATGCTTAAAAATGTTTAAATTTATAATTGCACAGGCGTTGAATATCCGACGACGTGAAAATAGTTACCATTGTAAATATGGTTCAAACTATTTGAAATATGTATTTATATTATTTCAAAAAACAACCTGTACACGTCGAAAATATGACACCCTGTTGTCAGATATCCAACGACATCATTGTCGCATATTCGACACTCTTTTGTTGGATATTTGACGACAGCGCCACTGATATGTTTGTCGCAAATTCGACATGACATCATCGCATAATTGACGACAATACCTTCGTCAAAAAACCTACGCTAACGACGTCGAAAATTCAATGACACCGAAATAATTCGGAAGGTATAGTACTTTTCATTATTGCAATCTGACACATCCGTACATTGCATTGGATGTCATCGGATTCTGTCGTAGGATTTCAGGTTCAAATCCTATTGTGCCCATTACAAAATAATAGAGGAAAGTCATAAATGAAACAGAGCACTTGTTCTTACCTTTCCTTTCCTAATGAGAGTGACGGGGATGCAACTGCAGCTCCGAGATGGTAAATCCAACTCCTGACCAGCAGCAGTGTAGCGGAGCTCGTCGTCGATGAAACTTTCTTTTTGGATCCTTGTTTAAAGTGGACTTCATAGCGAAAAGTTTCTTGCGAGTTCTCTATTTCAGGAGTAGTCTAGTTCAAAACCGAGTTCACAGCATAGTTGTAAAGGGATGCAGAGTATGGTTTCGATATAGATTCGGAAGGATGTAGTAGTAACCAACCCACGAGGTGGCGATTTATTGCTTGGGACATCCAGGCGGCGATGGGACGCACGTTGGCAAGGACAGGTTGATCATTTCATAGCTAGAATCATGTGTGACATGCATGAATATTGTTCACACGAGACCAGGATGGACTATGTCGGAGGACCCGAACATTAACAGCGTCCGTTAACAGAGTATTCTAATGCCAAGAAAAATTGTCGAAGCGTTAGACTACTCCACACTAATGTTCCTACAGCTAAAACTGCTCGTCCTTCTAATAGATCTTTGGGTCATTTATTATAGGAAGACCTATATCTCATTGAAGGATTGCTACATGTCGACTTGGGAACTCTCCATACTCTAATTGACATTCATCAACACATGAAAATCGAATAAATGACTAAGTTCCATCTCATGCAGCAGCCAACTTCACACTCATGTCAATGGTTACAATCTGGCACAAAATTGAGTGAAGCCTAATGAAAATGAATAGAACATTAAACTACATTGAACTAGAGTTGCATTGGAAATGGATTAATGATCTTGAAACATCTCCTTTTCATCCACGGCCCATAATCGTCCAACGCACTTCTTCATATACATATATTCAAGTTTCAGTACTTAATTGTATTAATGGGAGACCATCGCTATATACAACGTGTAAATTTCTCCATAATTTACTTGGTAAATCACATCATTTTGACTCATATTCTCTTTAATATGCGCAATTTTTCGTCAATTACAGGACCCAACTGGGTGATCCAATCACGATGTAATTCTCTTAATATTAAATAAAATAAATGCAAATCCATGAATATGAATATATTTCCTATTGGATTTCTCCTCTGAACGATCCAGTTTCAGATCCTCAGTCATCAACAAAGACCCAGATATTGTCCCAATAGAGCAGGGCTCAATCAACAGCACCTGCGACGCAGATGCAGTCTCACCTGAGATATCCTTATGGGGAACTTCTAGAACTGGGTTTCTAAAGTTAGGTGGGGATTTCTACTCTCATTGTACCTTATCATAGAGGCAACAGTTTGCGTGGAAACCCATCTGGGAAAAACCACAAAGGAGTTCTTCATCTGGCATGAGAAATATATTAGCACCTTTTGTCTGCGCACTCAGCTTGCAGACTCTTCTTTAGGTATTATTTGCAATTCATACATACTTCTCTCCCCTCATTCTCTTAGGTTTTAGGTCTAAATACTTCATCTCTTCTTCACTCTGATGTCAATCGGCACATAGCCCGGATCGTTCCTGTAGCTAATGATCTCTCCTCTTCTCTTCTCTAACAAAACAATCTGTAACCAAGGTCAATCCCGCACACATCTTCGGTTCGCCCTTTTATAAGCTTCTACCTGTCCTAATCAATATCCTATTTTATGTTAGATGACATGCTATCATTTCTATTCTCGTACATTCAGTTACCACTGAAAATAGGCACTATCATCCCAAAATACAGTGATGCTTTATTACCAAAAGCGTGCGTTATTCTAACTAACTCCTTACCCACAATCAGTCGAGTTGTCCTTTCCATTGCTCTACTCTTCTTCTGTCACAGTTTCTTCCATCATGGATTCTCTTTGTTCCAATATTTCCGTTGTGGGTGCTCTTCCATGGCAGCCTTTCTTCCGTCACATCTCTTATTCCACCGCATCTCTTCTTCCATCACATCTCTTCTTTTCTGTCTTGTGACCGGATTCTTTATCTTCTCGACTATAATTTTGGCTGAATTATGCCTAACTTTTCCTAGGTCCAACATGTACAGAAAAGTGACGTTCACCCCCGGGATTTGGGCTACAAAATCCAAGGTTGAGGTCATCTTGCACACATCCAGTAAATAATTATATAAATAATTGTTTTCTAAGATTAATTTTAATTAAAAAAACTCAACAATATTATAAAAATTATGAATATAAAAATATTACAATTGTACAACTGCAAAACTAATTCCATCAACTGATCACCATATATCCTTGTGGTAACTGTTACCGTGTTACCGCGGGGAAATAGACACCTATATTTTGTACATTGAACATCTTAATATACAAAACAAAAATACTACCATATTTTTTAATATTCTCCTTACTAAATTTTTGAAGATTCCCCTCAAAGATACTCGGTGAGTTTTGTAACTCCACATTACTTCTATAATCTCAATACAGATATGTTTCCACGTAACAGTTCCATTTCCTGAAGACATTTTGGGTGAGAAAAAAACATAATACTTTTGACAAAACCATATATAACAAAAACATATTGTAGGTAATTCAATGTCATAATCAAATTACAATCAAGATCAACTCTTTCAATGAATTTACCTTAAAAAGACCAAATCTTCATAAGATAAGGGTTGATCCCGATGAAGGTGAAAACATTTCAAATGTAGAGGAGAGAATACATCTCTTATACAAAACATTTAATGACAATACTGCCAATTCAATGGGGTCCTTATTTCTCTAAAGACGAATATTTCTATGTTGAAAAATTATGGAGGAAATTTACATGTTTATATACTTTCCAAAATAGAATCCAATATCATAATGATGAAGGTGTTAAAGACCCTAGATCCCTATATCCAACCTAATAGTTGTTGTGTTTAGGGTCATGTACACACATTTACAAACTTACAAAGGAATGAAACTGGTGACCATGATATTAAACCCCAAATCAATCCCATTTTGTCATTTCATAGAGGACAGAACAACTACTATGCCAGCCTTCCTTTTATTACATATGACGTTATAGGAACTATCACTCTTTTTGCATGAATACATAAAGCATTAATTTTCTCCACGCTAAAATCCATAAAGAATTTTGACCAACGACAGTGTCAAAATGAACATAAATAAAGGAGTTATAATTTCAAAAGAAAAAGAACATGAAGTCTGCAACCTAAGCAGAAAATGAGAAGATTTATCCAACAAGGAAATCAACAATCATCTCCGATGAAGATGGATCTCAGATGGACCACATCATAGATGATGTGACATTTTTTCTTTGGATTTCGTAACTCGTATTGTCTCATTTCGTCAAAAGTTGCTAGTACTAAAAGAAAGGACTGAGAGATGACATTACAAGAAAGAAATCAGACGTAAGTTGTATTAAATTGAGCACATAGATCTATGGATCAACACACAGCTCACAGAATAGATCACACAATTTTACTCAGGAATTGAAGAATGAAACAATGCAAAAAATGGATTGCAGTTGTGAATGCTTTCATTAATCAAAAGTAATTGGATAATTAATTACAATGTAGTACAATGGCTAAATATCCACATGCAATTCGAATCCATGTGAGGAAATTTGAATTGGTTAGACTCTACTTGACTGCAAGGCAACTAGGACATGTCTAAATCACCATCAGAGTTCAACAACCCAACTCAAGTGTCTAATTCAGTGTTAATTGTTAGTTAACTAGTTAACTAACTGTGGTAGGTGAGAGAATGCGCCTCACCTACATGCAGCCATGCAAACCTAGCGATAACTAAGTAGAACTGAATGTAGAGGACTAGAACTGAATGTAATTGACTCCTAACTAAGCTTGACTAGTCACCAACTGAACTCAATTAATGGAGGTTGGTGTCGACACTCCTAGTGGATCCTAATTTGTAGGGATTGATCTAGGAGGCTCCTAAACTGAGGCATGCATGTGCAATCAATGGAAGTTGGCCTCAATTAGTGTTCCCCACACTTTAGTAACTGGTACATGTGCCCCAATTAGGCCAAGTGGACCCAATTGAGTTAGTGACTAAAAATAGACTAAAAAGACTCCCAATTTAGACATACTCCTGATTTAGACAGAATTGACCAAATTGGACAAGGGAGGATTATAATCCTAACACCCCCCTAAATTATAACTTGGAAAACTTGTGGGACCTGGTAACTAATACCATAGACCATCCATTAGAGTTAAAGCAAAGTAAAGTAACTGCTTAATACAAGGAGCTGGGGAAAAAAACCACATGGGAAAAAATCCCTCCCTCTAATTAAGTAGGTAGAATCAGGATCAATCTGGTTCTTCTGTGCACAGGTATCATGGGGCCTGGCATGTGAACCTTTCCATCATTATCTCTGGAGGAATCTTCCGCTTTGGAAGAAGAAAAATATGCTCAACTAAATCAGAAATATAGACAACTGCTGGATGAAAACGGAACCCATGTAGAGCAACTGAAATCAATTGATAAGTGACAAAAGGTTCTTGAGGATTCAAACCATGTGAGGAACACTCAAGAAACTGATATGTTCCAGCCATGAATAGAAAACCATGAGTGGTAAAATCATCCCCAAGTGTTAGGAGCAAGTGTCCAGGCAAATGCAGAATGTCTTCCTCTTTACTAGTTTTGTGAGGAGATGAGCATGTGACCAAAGGTAGAGAAGCCCTCGGACTATGGAGAGTGAATGCTTGAGCTCCATAATTTGATATAGCTTCATAAATAAATAATTATTCACAAAATGAAATATCATCAACCTCAAACTAACACCAAATCCCCAGTAGAAAATTTGAAGAAGAATTGTGGTACTTGATCTTTCCCACCGAAATTAGTGAGAGTAGCTGCAAGCATACTGAAAGCTCTTGATTTTAAAATTTGAAACAAATAATATCAGATCAGAAAGTAAATCAGATCTAAATAGGTTCACATCAGATCCAAACTGTGAAATGAAATCAAATCTCCAGCAACAATTTTGAAGGAGACTTGTGGTACTTGTTTCTTCACAAAATTGATGAGAACAACTACAAGCAATACTGAAAGCTCACGAACCTGAAATATTGAACCAAGCAATATCATATCAGACCCAAATAATTTCATCTCAGATACAATAAGTTTCATATCAGATCCAAGAGTCCACCGAGACGGTAGATGCACAGTTTTCTTGTTCTTCAAAATTCTGAATTTTGGTGCATGCAATCCTGCAGGAATTTGCTGGAAGATCTAGATCATGGGGAATGAATGGATCACTCTTGTAATCTGAAATTTTTTCCAAAATATCTAAGGAATTGCATATTTTCACACCAGCAGCAACATTAGAGGGAGAGAAATCAAATTTCTCTTCACTTTCGGAAGCAATTACTGGAAAATTTTGCACAAAATTCAAAGGAAAATCAATGGAGAAGGACTTTGCTTCTTCTTCATATTGAACAACTTCATCAGAGAGAGGAGAGGCCAAGAATTTTGGATCAGGAACTCTTATGGTGCTAGATGTGCTTTCCAAATTGTTATTATGATGCTCATCAATCTTTCCAAAGGTTCTGTCCAATCTTGTCCAAAGTTCCTTTGGGTATTCAATAGATCTACTGAGGTAGCGCAAGCTAGGAGAAAGAGCTAGTGCTATTGTTCCAAAAGCTGCATCACATTCATTCAGCCAATCATTCTCACTCTCGAAAGACTCTTCATCGAGTCCAATAGACACCCCATAGAGACCTTGTCTCTTCAGAGATGCAATCATCTTCATCTTCCATTCTGAATAGCTTGTGAATGGGGTGAGAAGAGGAACTAATGAATCCATTCGAAGTTGTACCTGCAATTACACAAAAAGAAAAATTAAGGTCGGACAGCCTGCACATTTCAAGTTTTCATCACACCCAACATAGTTGATCAAGCAAGCTTGATCAACAATTCCTTTACTTGGGGTATTAGGTGGTAAACCTTCGACTTTTGGTGTAGTGATGGAAGGAGCAATTTTGCTCAAAAAAAATGATCTAGTAGGAGATCAGTAGAACGAAAAAGTTCCTTGTCCTACCGAGGCTTTGATACCATATTAAATTGAGCACATAGATCTATGGATCAACACACAACTCACAGAATAGATCACACAATTTTACTCGGGAATTGAAGAATGAATCAATGCAAAAAATGGCTTGCAACTGTGAATGTTTTCATTAATCAAAAGTAATTTGTAACACCCCGGTTTTGGCCCCATTTGCATTTAAATAAATATGTAAATAATCATGGTGTGGAGCTCAAGGAAAAAGCCCCACCATTGATTAGTAATTATGTTTCAGTGATTAAGGTTGGGACAATGGTATTTTGTGCTAGCTGAACATTAAAAGTTGGACATCATGTTAAATTTGTAATTTTAATTAAAAACCTATAGCCAGCTATATCAACGCAACAAATTGAGATGGGGGCATGATTTTTCCTAAGGATAAGGGGGCGATTGGAAGAGTAGGCATAAATTCGAATTGGGCAAAGCACCACTTCGGGAAAAACGTTTTTTAAATTTTCTTGGGCAAGAAAACACCAAAAAAGTTTGCCTTTCCCTCATGCAGGGGTGTTTCATATTCCACTCACATTTTGAACTGTGTGTAACGTTTTTGGATGGGAATCGGCATTCACGCAGGGGGGGCAGCAAGCAAAAATGCTCTAAGTTTTTTTCCTTTCACGTTTTCTCCTGCTTGCTAGTCATTTTCCTAAACATAATTGCCCAAAATCCGAATTGTGTCTTGGATTTGAATAACCAGCAAATGTTTTCATTTTGATATTTTGCAACAGTCGGTCTAGAACCGACAATGCTCAGAAATTCATAAATTATTGTGTGCATGTGTATTCCTTGGCTTCTGCATACGTTTTGATAATCCCAGGACTGAGATCACTGTGTGTGCATCCTCGTTTGGCATCTGAACTGATTTGGGGAATGGAAATGGAGTCTGGACTTGCTTGATAAACCTAGTGTATGAAGGCACCTCACAAACCGATCTAGAAGGTTGGTTTTCTTCTTTGCATACCCTGAATAGCACTGGAATGGATTGCATGGTCTGCGAGAATGTGTAGCACATAAGGGGATGCTTCCTTGTGTTGGGTGTGTAAGTGTTTAGAAGTCAGGGTAGATCTTGTGTGGGTGTTCATAGCTCTAGATTGAGCTCACTAGCTTAGCAGCCAGTTTTTCAACTTCCTTGGCAGCATGTTAAACCCAACTAGAAAGATGGCTTGGCTAGTAACCTGATAAACCCATATGTTGGCTTGGCTATGTCCCAGGTGAATTGGGCTAAGTGTAAATCATTACCTGTGTAAGTCTGTTAAACCCAACTATGTTGGCTTAACTGAGTTTTATTGTATCCCTAGGCTATGGGGAAAGTCTGCTAGTGTTCCTTATTCCTTGGGGAAAATTATTCCCATCTCGGGGGTGGCAGTGTTGCTGAGATTAAAGAGCACACTGGAATATGGTTGGGTGGAACGTTGCAGCAACATAGCTGGTTGCGGGACAAGCTTCTTTAAAGATAAGTATTCCCTTGTATTTTATTTCCACGTCTGTATTTGTTTTATGAATTACGATGAACATGTTGAATGCTTGAATAAATGATTGTGCTTCCGCTATATGTTAATAATTTATGCATGTGTGTATATTTAAGTTCAATGCATTTTTATCATGTGTATGTTCATGGAATTTAAATTTCCTGAATTAGATAGTATGATGGTCACGTTCCCTCTCGGGTAGACGGGTGAGGACGAGACATAATTGGATAATTAATTACAATGTAGTACAATGGCTAAATAGCCACATGCAATTCGAATCCATGTGAGGAAATTTGAATTGGTTAGACTCTACTTGACTGCAAGGCAACTAGGACATGTCTAAATCACCATCGAAGTTCAACAACCCAACTCAAGTGTCTAATTCAGTGTTAATTGTTAGCTAACTAGTTAACTGACTGTGGTAGGTGAGAGAATGCACCTCACCTGCATGCAGCCAAGCAAACGTAGCGCTAACTGAGTAGAACTGAATTAGAGGACTAGAACTGAATGTAACTGACTCCTAACTGAGCTTGACTAGTCACCAACTGAACTCAACTGATGGAGGTTGGTTCCGACACTCCCAATGGCTCCTAATTTGTAGGGATTGATCTAGGAGGCTCCTAAACTTATGCATGCATGTGCAATCAGTGGTAGTTGGCCTCAATTAGATTTCCCCACACTTTAGTAACTGGTACATATACCCCAATTAGTCCAAGTGGACCCAATTGAGTTACTAACTAAAAATAGACTGAAAAGACTCCCGATTTAGACATACTCTTGATTTAGACATAATTGACCAAATTGGACAAGGGAGGATTATAATCCTAACAAATTGTGTCTTCAATAAGCTTTGAGGACAAAGCTCCCTTTAAGGGGAAGGCAATGTTATATATAAAAAATTATATAACATAACATGAAGTAATAATAATAAATATTAATATTAATTAAATTAATATTATTAATTATTAAGTACAAGAAATAATTAATTGAATAATTATGAAAAGTCAAAAGACATTACTTATATCGAAAAGGTGTAAAATGGATTATAAATCCCAAGAAAATGTAATTGTAAAACATGTCATATCTTAGAAATTTCATATTTTATTATTTATCCATTCATGGATTATTTGGCGTATTTATGCTAATTATTTTTGTAAGAAACAAATTTAATTGTTTCAGTATCGTTAGGGGTAATCATGTTGAAAATATTACCACCTGTTTATGAGCACTTTGTTGAAACCATGAACATCACATCTACCAATGTTGACCTAAAGCTTGATGATCTTTGCAATAAGCTCTTACAAATAGACAAAACGAAGACATAGTTCGGCAACAACGCTGATACAAAGAGTTTAAAACAACACTTTGCCACCAATTCCAAGACAAAAGGTAAATGGAAAAAGAAAATAAGTTAGGGAAATAGACAAAATTCCACAAGGAGTCAAAAAAACATCACTTGTCACTACT
The DNA here is from genome assembly GCA_001517045.1 of Pseudotsuga menziesii. NCBI lineage: Eukaryota > Viridiplantae > Streptophyta > Pinopsida > Pinales > Pinaceae > Pseudotsuga > Pseudotsuga menziesii. The sequence goes on along the minus strand of LPNX011206737.1, from coordinate 193,897 downwards.
ATGGTAGGGCGAGCCACATAAAGAAGTTTTGCAGAAAGAGGTTTTCTAAACAAAAAAACTAATTGGGGAGGGCCTCAACATAAGGCTTATGTTGCAAAACATATAGAGGAGAAGGAGTCAATCTTTTATGCATTCATGTCCAAGCAGTCAAGAGAAAAGCATAGGTCATTCACTTGGTACATCGACTCAGGCGTATCTCAACATTTCACCAATAGACAAGACTAGTTCACAGAGTTCACTGCCAATTCCTCTAAAGATACAATGATATTTAATGGTGGGAGAGAGTACAAAGTTGGCAAAGAAAATGTACAAATTCCCTTTGAGGGAACATGTTTAATTTCCTTAATGTGCACTATGTGCCAAGTATGGATCTTAATCTACTATCAATTAATCAGATTATGAGACATTGTCTCCAGCTAGCTATCAACTTTAGCAAGCACAAATTCTATATAGTTCACAAGGAGACTCAAAAGACCATTTTTCATGGTGTGGAGAATCATGGAATATTTGTATTAGATGACATTAGTGTAATAAACATAATATTAAATAATCATAAGTATTTAATTTAAATAAATAGTAATAATTATTAAATAAACATTAATAAATAAAGTTGACTAAAGAGTGTAACCTTTTTGTGAATAGTCGCCACAATTGCAATCTATATTGGCATGCTCATTATAAACAATCAATCAGTCATTATTATATATTATATCAACCATTTATAAATGGTCTTTTGTACAATAATATATTCAATAATTTTAGTTCTTGCATTTTAGCATTTCAATTAGACAAGTCAAGTAGCATGCATTGGTAGTCAAGAGTGCATCAAACATTAATACACTTTGGCATCAACAATATGGGCACCTCAACCTAACCTACCGCTCTCAATTGGCTCAAGAGAATCTGGTAGAAAAACCTCCTAGCATCAAACAAAATATTCAAGATGTGTGTGGAGGTTTCAAAGTATGGAAGCAACACAAAACACCATTTGAAAAAGGACAAGCTTGGAAAACATCCAAAATCCTTCAGTTGGTCCATGCAGACATCAGTCACTAACGCCAAGAATTTCCTTCTGTTTCATGTTGATGAATATAGTAGGAAGATGTGGATTTAATTTTTGAAATTAAAATATGAAGTGTTTAACGAATCTCAAAATATTCAAGTATTAGTAGAAAGAGAGTTTAATTCTAATATAACCACTCTCGATTTTGACAATGGTGGAGAATTTAACTCCAAAGAATTCAAACATTTTTGTGCTAAACATGGAATCAAAAGACAATACACTACACCTTACACTCTGCAACATAATGGAGTAGTTGAGAGACAGAGCCACATAGTCATGGAGATGTTCAGATTAGGATGGCAGAACAACTCTATTCCAACCGAATTTTAGGATAAGGCAGTGTTCACAACAATGTATCTACTAAATAAATCTCCAACGATGGCGGTGAAGTAGAATACCTCAAAGGAAGCATGGTTTGGGAGGAATCCAAAATTCAATAATATTAAGGCTTTCGATTCCATTGCCTATGCCTGGATTCTAGGTCAGAAAGAACCAAGTTAGAACCTAAGAACAAGAAATTGTTGATTACATGGTACAACAACAATCATAAAGCTTACAAGTTGATTGATGTGAAATTAAACCAAATGATATTTGGTAGATATTTTGAAGTTGATGAGGAATTTAAACCTTTCCAATATTCCTCAAAGTTCAAAATTATTGTGGAGGCACCCATCATGCCTCATAATTCAAGTGTTAAGCTTTAGGTCATTCCAACTAAAAGTGGGGAAGATTCTGAATATTTTGAGGAGTCTCCCAAACCTAAGTGAGTAATTTCTTATGCAAATATCCCAAATCATCATTTGGATGACATAAGTACAAGTAGCCTAATATTACAGTGACATTACTGACATGGATGAGGAGGTTCCCAAGAAGAGACCAAAGTCGTGGCACAACAACATTAGAGATATTCATGTAGCAAAAATGATCAAGGGACAATTATTGACAAGTAAAGGAAAACAAAAACCCAGCATGATTAACTTTTCTCTAATGGTCAATGTTCAAGAAGTCTACAAGCTGCAAGTGTTTGAAGAAGCAAAAGGGAGACCTAAATGGGAGAAGGCCGTGATAGCTAAATAAAAAATTTCAATGAAAAATCAAACTTACGATCTCACAACTTTTCCACCAAGGAAGAAGGCCAATGGTTGTAAATGGGTGCACAAGGCCGTCAAGTACAAGGGAAATGGCACACTTGACAAGTACAAGGCACAATCGGTAGCAAAAGGGTTCTCTCATTTAGATGGAAATGATTATGAAGACACCTTTGCTCCTACAACAAAGTTGAGCACCATCCGACTAGTTCGAGCAATTGAAACAAAATGTGGTTAGGTCCATCAAATGGATGTGAAGAGCACCTTCCTCAACAAAGAATTGGAAGAAGACATATATATGTATCAACCATAGGAGTCATGGAATGATGAGTGAAAAGATATATATATATATATATATATATATATAGAGAGAGAGAGAGAGAGAGAGAGAGGTCATGAAGCCATTATTGAGGAACATGTGATTGGGATACATGAAGGTATTGGGGTATTTAAAGGAGGTTCTCCTATTATTTAAGGAGTTATAGTGCAACTCATCTATGTTTTATATCTTGCAGTTGTGCTCCATGCTCACATTTGGTGCACGTTGTGCGCACTCTTATTCATTGTGATATTTTAAGTATTTGGTACATAACAATTTTGTTGAAGATTTTGAATGTAAACGTTTCAAATTATACATAAGAATTTTTATCTTATAGGCCACCAACTAAAACCAAACACTATATCTAAGGGAGCAATGGTTCAAATTTTTGTTCCAAAGTATTGCATCGCACTTACCACTTGAGCTAGAAAACCAAAAAAAATTCATAGAGGTTTAGCATAATTGTGTTGATAAGGAAAAGGGTTTGTTATGTGAATTTTCCCTCCAAAATTATGTAATCCCTCGACCCCTTAAATGGTCTCCTAATGTGTATGTTGAGAATGTGAAACTAATGGATTTTTGTTCTTGGGTGAAAACTGAAGAGTGTAGGTTCACAAACGCTCAAATGTTTATAGAAGAAGAACTATTGCTAGATTTTGGGTAAGAGTTGAGAGCAGTAGGATTGGAGAAGTACTGACCAACCATGCCACCATGATTGGATATGGAGACTTGATCACAGTCTTAAAAGAAAGATGGTAGTAATCAATGGGACATTATCACAATATTATAAAGAATTTAGAGGATAATTTGTTGTAAGCTTCTCAAGCTATATGTGAGAAGCTCTCCCCCGAATTAAAAGGGTGGGGCCTTATTCCTTCCTAGTGTTTCGAGGTGCCTTATCCAAATCCAAGTTGTACATATTCACTCTTAAAAGAGTGAATATGAACTAGGTAAGCTTGAGATTCAAATTCATCTTGTTAATAAATCCAACTCCATCAAGGAGATACTCAAGAGAGATCAACATGAATATAGAAAAGGGATTGTTGAGGTAGAGAGGATAGAAGGAAGCTATATCATATATTCCATCACCCACTTCAAGGCCTATGATCTCAAGGAGATAAATTAGTTGAGAGAGATGACCAAAATATGAGGAGTATGACCATGCATTTCGTCAATTTTGATCTCATTTACATATGTTGCACGCAATTGTTTAACCCTTTAGTCAAGGGGTGTGATGAACACCATAATGGTCTAATCATTGATCATCCTGCCATACCTATTTTTTCCATGAGCACTACCTAATATCCCTCAATATATCTAAACATTTCCAAGCTTGTACTTGGTAACCAATTCAAATATCATTTAACACTTCCTCTTTGACTTAATGTGTTTTGCTTTAATTTCAAGGGAATTTGATGGATATATGGTGTGTCTTGCATATTTGAGCTTATTACGTCAATTGAAATGTTGTGCACTAATGTTTTCAGATACTTAAGCTATGTTCAAAGGTCTCGACAACTAATTTATGCATATTCAACTAAGGGAATGTTTGTTTCTCATCATGTGGGCACTTCATCTATGATAGCTCTATAGTCCTCTAATATGGTAAAAAAAGGCATATTCTTGGAATCATGTCACCCAATCAATGAAGGTGAAAACAAAGGTTGTCAAGCCTCAAGAGACAACCAACAATCCATTTGGAGTTCAAAATTTCAAACTCAACTACATCGTTGCATCAATCTAGTTAGGGAGACAAGTTAATAATTCCAACAATTAATTGTGACGAAGGGGAAATATAGTTAAATCGACAACATGCTCGATTTTATGGATAAGATTGTAGAACCATTTGCATCTATTCTCTTGAATAATATGAAACGTTTCCATTCTAAATATGGCTTAAAAATGTAGATTTTGGTTCCAATCCCCATTTCAACGTCTTTATCTTGGCAATATGGTTTGGAGAAATTCAATGGCCTCAACTTTGATTTGTAGAAGTTGAAGATGGCATATCTATTTTTTGAATTAATAAAGCAAATAGAAGTTGTCATGAAGGACATGAAACTTGACGATGTGTAACAACAAGATTGGGGCAAGATGAATGATAAAGGCATTGCCTTGAATGGTGTAAATTTATCTAATTCCATGTTCATGCATGTGTGAAAAAAAAGAACAACAAAAAAGCTCAGTCCATTGTATAATGCTATCCCTCGTGAATTTGATACTCCTATTAAAGAAGTTATATGTTTTGAAAATGAAGGATGGTGATAGGGTTACAAATCATCTTAATGCCTTCAATGGATTTTTAATCAGCTCAAGACCACTAGTGACAAAGTAAAGGGCAATGAGCCATGCATACCTTTTCTCTGTAGTTTTCTAGATTCTTGAAAGAATCTAATAGTTTCCATCAATAGAGCTAGAAAGGTAGAAAATCTCAAGTTGCATCCATGGACCAACCATATAAAAATGAAATTTAACTACATTAGAGAGATGGTAAAGTCTGGTGAGATAATATATCCAAGGTTAGGACTCTAGATAATACATAGCATTCTTTAACTAAAGTAGTGGATGGAAGGAAATTTGCTTGGTGTAGGGGCAAGGTGGGTATTCAACCTTCGTCAATGTAACTACCAAGTAGGAGATTGCTAGGGTATTTCCAATTACATCATCTATGTGATTAATGATTTACAAGTGTACATGGAATGTGCAAAGCAGTTTCTAGATTTGCATTCTTATTTTTTAGCATGAGTGTTTCCCAATTGTACCCACGATTTCAGCGGTAGCGTTATTTCTAAGTGCACATTCTGTGAAAGAAAATAAAACAAGGTAGATAATGATATGCCAAAAGAGAATGAAAAACTTATTTGTTATTGTGTGCACTCCTTTGTTATGGTTCTATAAATTCATTTTCTATTGAATATTTATGCATTTCAGATTCTTCTCCATTTGCAGTTGCAAGCTATTATTAAGGTTTAATATGTATTGCAAAAATAGAATTTGCATGTTTTAAATGTTGCCAAGTGGTATACACTCCACAATTTTATATTCCTCATTGATGGGCTATAAGCATTGCACAACATTTTATATATGGGAATTTATTTGTTATATTTTATCCATGAGGCAAGTGACTGGTTGGTAAAACTATTCATAATGGTTGATTTGAATCACAAAGATTAACTAACTTGACTAGTTGATCACTCGTTATCCTTCAAAATCATTCTTAAAGCATTAATTGGCCTTCCATATTAGACAAATTATCAATCCCCTCTTAAAATTTCTACACATGAATTTCCTCTATTTACTTGTAAGCACAATCTAAATAAACTTTGAAATTAATAACAAATAATATATAAAAGAGAAAAGATTGATCATTTTAATCATTAGTTCCAAGTTTTTGAATAAATGAAGTGAAAAAATCCCCAAGAAATAGTTCAATCAATTTGGTTCCCATAGGGTCGAGCATACTAAGTCTACACCCCCTGTTTTACATTAGGTATCATCCTCGGCATAAGAAGTACCTGAGAGTTTCCCAAATAGTTATTTCCAAGGACAAAAATTGAGTGACAAAATGTCAAAGTTCCTAAGTTGCACTGAAACAGATACAGATACGAGGAGGGAAACAGATACGCCAAATTTTGAAAAATGCAGGATACGATACAGCAAGGAAACGACAACAATTATATATATATATATATATATATCAAAAAGGCCATGATACATACGTACTTTAGATTACCATTCATCATTTAGATTTAAAGGTAGTCATTTCATTTATAACAATTAAAATTAACAAACTCAAATATTGTCTTAAACAATATTCTTTTATCTCAAGTACCATAGAGAAGTCACCCACTGGCAAGCATTTAAACAAGAACATGTCAACTACTTCTAAACATTGATTTCAAACCCTAAAATTACTTGATGGATGTATCCAAATGCTACCATCTAACAAATATTACACTGTTTACACCTCTAGAAAAGTGTTAAAATGTGTGATTAAACACAATTTTTTATGTAAGCTAGAGACTCAACGATGTTGTATTTAGGTTGGTCCACTCACTGAAGATAATCAACTAGGCAAGTAGAGTTAATTGACCAACCGACTGGTTTGAAAAATGACTCACTGACTGGCTCATAAAGGGCCTAAATTCACAGGATTCTCTATGATTTGCAACTGACTTGGAAATTCAAATTTGACATAAACAACCATGTTTTAAGGGGATTAATTAAGCACTCAAGTATAAATAAGCTCGCTCATGTTTTAGTGCAACTTAGGTGTGACTGTGATGACATGCAATATTGCACTCTATGCCATAATACTATCTCTAGACACCAATGAGTTTCCTTGGATATGTTGTTTATGTTTTATGGCTTATACTAATAAAAATGCTTGAAATAAGATTAAAATATCACATGCATATCTTATGGAGAACTGGCTAAACAATGCACCATCATAATTCTTTCCACAACATAAGGACAGGGATATGAGCGTACTAGCAATGGAGTAAATAAGACCATAGGTCAAGGGTTCATACTAATTCAAAAAGGAAAAGAAGAAAACTGAAGTTTGTTGGAAGATTATTGGAAATATGTGTTGGTTTATGTAACCCTTCATAAATGTAGTACGTTATTTTGTATGGCTAAAGCTGCCATTGTATCAATTTTGATATGCAAGTTGTTTTATCACATGTGCAAGTCATTGGGGTTTATTTAAAACAAAGTTGTGAGGAAATGGCAAAAAAACTGAAAAGAAAATAAAAAAATAAAAATAAAAAAGCCATTGTACTTCTACACTAGGCTATGAAACTAACACTAAAGTAGACAAGCATTTGATACAATAAAATGTCCACATATCAATGATTTTTTGAACCAACAGTAGGCCTCTATCAATTTTGGAAAATTACAATGAAACAAAATCAATGAGACATAAAATGTCAAATTACCATTCACAAATTTAGGATTAAAGTTTTGCTCTTGATTTATAAGCTTTGACGCTTTATATCTAAGTTTTGAGGTTCAATTTAGGGTTAGGGCTTTATATAGTTCTCCTTTGGGGTTATTTATTTGTTTATTTTCATGTCAAAAAATCAATATTTCTAGTGAAAAACTTGCCTTGTAGTAGCTGAAACCTTTCAGGAAACGACTGGAAAGTCTGGAAACGTTTCAGGAAATGGTTTTAAACGATCTGGAAACGTTTCTAATTTTTGGATACGGCTTGGAAATGTTTCAGTGGAATTTCCAAGCCGTATCCCCTCTGTTTAAGTTTCTGAAACAGAGAACGGAGTTTCCCCTCCCCTTCCTAGAGGTTTCCATTAACTTAATATCAAACATGACAACATGTTCACTTAACATACATTTTAAATACAATACAATAAATATGATAATTAGTTGACCGCCTTATTTTAGTATGTTAAAGTAAGATACCCAAATATGCATACAACATTGGAAATCTTTCAAATATTCAAGAAAAATTGGTAAATTGTGTTAAAAAAGGTAACACAAATTGATAATAATTAATATACAATAGTTGCTAATGAAATTGACATTTTCTTCTCGAGACAAGTAGTCTCTTGGTGTTAGAAAATAATATATTGATATATCTAATCACATTTACCTTTTAGCGAAAGAGGTGTAAGCAGATTTACCTTTTAGTGACAAAGGTGGTTCATGTTGTTGATTGGTCCGAGTCTAGATCACGTTAAGATAATTATCTAGGTTGACAATGACTTCAATCTATAGATTGAATAACTATTTTTTTTTATTGATATATCTAATCACATTTACCTTTTAGCAATAAAGGTGTAAGCTGATTCACCTTTTAGTGATAAAGGTGGTTCACGTTGTTGATTGGTCTGAGTCTAAATCATGTTAAGATAATTATCTCTAGGTTGACATAGGTTGACAATGACTTCAAACTATAGATTGAATAGCTGTGTTATTTTTATTTTTTTACAATGATTTTTATGGCAAGTGTTTTTATAATTTTCTAATATAAATAATATTATTATATGGTTTGTGATTCTTTTTCAAATATCCAAATAATCTTTAGACTAAACCTTTACCAATTACGTTTTGGAGGTGGCTAAATCTTTCATATTATATATATATATATATATATATTTAACATTCCAATCCAATTTATGTTATTAAATTAATGTTCACCCAACTCTTGATTTCACCAAGGTATATTGATCCAGTTGCATAGTGGATAGACTCTAGTTGTGAAAGGATAGTTGCTTATATCCATAAACGCAGCTTTTTATCCTTAAGTTCATGTTGGGTATACCCGCTGAAATGTAATAGTCTTACCATGGTTCACATACTTCTGCAATGTCACGCCATGCTTTAAAATAAGTCCCATTGTGTTTTAAAGCTGTATTCATGTAGACATGGTAAATTTTACTTAACTTAGCAGTTTGTGATTTGTTGTTACGTCAGGGCAGGGTAGGTTTACATTTTGAAAATTAGCAGAACATTAGTCCAAATTGTTGTGTTGTAGTATAAGCCTATATATATATTGACATCATTATTTCTCCTTAAGCAGAAAGAGATGAATTAATAAACTTTTATTCTTGATTTTCTCATGGAACATGTTTTAGATCATCAAGAACTTGATGTTATTTGACATGACCAACACAAACCTCCCAAGCCACAGAGAGAATGCAAACCCTAAAAGCGTAGAGTTACATTTGCACCTAGAGTCTCACAAGTTCAAAACAAACAACAGCTAATAATAAATAGACACCTCTATTAATGCACATTGAACATCTTAATATAAATATACACAACGGAAATACTACCAGACCTTTTTATATTCTCCTTAATAACTTATGAAATATTCCCGCTCAAAGATACTCAGTGGGTTTTGTAACTCCACATTACTTGCTATGATCTCAGTACAGATCTGTTGCCACGTAACAGTTCCATTGCCTGAAGCTCTGCCTAAGAAAACACATTTTGGGTGAGAAAAAAACATTATACTTTTATTAGTTTTGACAAAACCGTATACACACTATGGAATAAAAAATATAGCAGGTAATTCAATGTCATGAGCAAATTACAATCAGGAGCAGCTCTTTTGAAGAATTGACCCTAAAAAGGCCAAATCTTCGTCCGATAAGGTGAAGGGTTGATCCCGATGAAGGTGAACACTACCTTTCAAATGCAAGAGCATAAACAACTGGTGACCAAGAGCAAAAATTCATCTCTTATACAAAAGATTTAAAAACAATACTGCCAGTTCAAGGGTGTCCTTATTTCTCAGAAGATGAATATTTCTGTGGAAAACTTCTGGTGGGAATTTAGTAATTTACAGGTTTATATACTTTCCAAAACAGAAGCCAAAATCATAATGATCAAGGTGTTAAAGAGCCAAGATCCCTGTATCCAACCTAGTAGTTGTTGTGTTTAGGGTCATGTACACACATTTACAAACTTACATAGGAATGAAACTGGTGACCATGATATTAAACCCCAAATCAAGCCCCTTCTGTCATTTCATAGACAGAACAACTATTGTGCCAGCCTTCCTTTTATTACATATGGCATAACAGGAACTGTCACTCTTTTTGCCTGAGTCTATAAAGCATTTAATTTTCTCCATGGCGTTTATGCGGCCGAGATTTGCGCACTTTTCCCATTCTAAGTGATAAAAATAAGATGAAACGATATCCGACAGCTATAACAGCAAGAACAAGTAGGTTTAACCACTTTGAATTTGTTGTCGTTGATATATTATAGGAATCTCGGAGGGCTTGCCCTCCAGAAAGTAGCCCAATCTGACCCACAGGAAAGGATAACCCTATGTATTCATTTTCAAGCAGACCCTGAGCACATTATCAAACATTAAAAGCATGAGCATGGATTCTAGAGATAAGCATAGTACAGAAATAAAGAACACTGAAATTTATGAAAAAAAGATTGAAAAAATTCATTCTTGCCTCAATAGCATAGGTGTGGAATGCCAAATAAGACAGTGGATACTTCCAGATTGGCCTGGGCAGTTCATCTCTAAGTCTGAAATAACCTGCAACCAGCATCATGATAACCTGCAATGCCCATATTATCCAAAAAGCATTTAATAAATTGAAGGGAAAAGAAATCGATACAAGAAACAGGAATCTAAAAGTCTTTAGAGGCATCTTGATCTGAATGAGTTTGTTGCTTACCTGAAGAAACGCCATAATCATAATGCCTTTGAATGCTTTTTGTGAGATTGAAGCAAGAACCATCAGCATGCCTTCATTTATTAGAAGGCACATGAACATGTTCATTACAAAGTACATGAACAAACTGAAATCTGATCTCAGACCAAGCAAGAAGTATATAACTGGTGAGCATGAGATGGAAATAAGAATCAAATAAGGAATACTGGAAAGCAAATTTCCTAGCAGAAAGGAAACTGCTCCAGTGTGTCCAGCAGCTTTTTCGTGTTGGTAGACCTGCACACAGCCCATCAGAATGACAAACTTGATTCACTTATCTATTGAAGGCTGATACAATCTTGCAAAATGACCAGTTTGGGGAGATGATTATATAAAGGTACTCATAACTAAAACTGTTATGAAAGGTAAGTGGCAAGTTTTAGCTACAGTTCTGACGTAAGTTCTAGCAGAGGATGCTAACCACCCAAAATACAGTTACAGTTACAGTTACAATTACATTTTTATAAGATCAGAGCTTTGCCAGCTCAAAATAGAAAAATGAGGTTATCCACGCCCGCAATACACACAAATTAAAAAAGATTAAGAAAAAATGATGCTATAATGGAATAAGAAATCTTTTCAAAGTACTGCTGCAGCCATTTTCCATTGCAAGAGAAAACAGGAAACTTTTAATCATAATTTTTAATATTTTAGAAGAAAATGGATATAACAAAGAACTCAAGCGCTGGGGTTGTAATATATATGGCTGTGTGTGTGTGCATATTTTCAATTAATCATAGCCTCCATAATGTGAGTGTTAAGATATAGTTATGTCGTTCATATGTTTAAATAATTCCTTATTTAGGACAAAACCAACTTCACAGTCATCTTCATATTGAGATTGGCTGATAAATTAACCTTCTATGACCTTCAAAATCATAGTTAGTTTGAGCTCAGTTTCTGATTTCTGCATTGATATCTTATTTCCGTCATTGATTTCAGTTATGAGGTTTTCACTCTTCAGCCAAACTATAAGGAGCAGTTGGAAGTGGAATACATTTTAATGACATGATGACAGATCTGACCTTTTTTTAGGAGAATACATCCATTTTTCTGGGTATTTTTTGTGAACCAACACTAGTAGATTATCACAAGATATTATTTGAACCTCAGAAAACCATTCTCAGAAAGGATGTTGGTTCACAAAACTCCATATATGGATGTTTCTTTTCATGTTTCCTGAAATTGATTCCTTCTGTTGCTCCAGTCAGGAGGGATCCTCTATTCCCCACAAGTAGTATCACCGGTGTTCTCTGTCATTGGTAAATGCATGATCTATGCTAAATATATTGGATGAAACACAGGTATGTATACTAGACACGGAAGTTTTTAAAATGTTCAATATGGGTATCCTCTAGAAGGTGAACAAAATCTGGTGGGCATATCAATGTGATGCTTGTGTTCCTATTTCTCAATGTTGTTAATGAGATGTAGAATTACTAGAACTTATTCTTTGAGGGCCATTTGATGAGGGTATATTTACCTCATTGGAAGGGTTTTATGTGAGAAGTATTTCCTCTATTTCCCTTTGATGTCTTATGCATGATTATATTACATTGCTCATATCATCTTTCTAGAGTTGTTGCTTGTAATACTTCATTGTCTATGACACACCCTAATCAATAATGTTTTTGATGTGGCACCGTTTGGACCCTCCTAGTATAGTTTCTACATTCATTTTTCAGCATGTTAGGGTTTCATTATGGCATGCTTTAGGGGTGTTACCACCTAAAGGGTAACTTGATTCTCAGAATTGATTATGTTGCTGCTTAAATAGTTGCAGCTCCCTCTACTACTGGGAGCACCGTTTGGACCCTCCTAGTATAGTTTCTACATTCATTTTTCAGCATGTTAGGGTTTCATTATGGCATGCTTTAGGGGTGTTACCACCTAAAGGGTAACTTGATTCTCAGAATTGATTATGTTGCTGCTTAAATAGTTGCAGCTCCCTCTACTACTGGGAACAAGGTTTCATTGCTGCTGATTGGTGCATGGTGTGCAAGATGTATTGCAAAGAAGCAAGCAGAGGGTTTTATTGAGATGGGTAGTTTTTTCGACTTCTACTCTGACATTCTGTCCCAGTATCCAAAACCAGTTTTGAGCCTCAGTGGCCGACTTGATGGCCAGCTCAAATTGGCTAGCATGGCAAATCATGCAGAACCTGAGATGAGGGATGTCAATACATATGCTGTCAAACCTGTTATTATCATTTCCAGAGTGAACCATGCACAAATTTAGTTACGGCATCCCCAGCAAAGAAAGAGGTGATCTTGGTGCAGATTTTTCCATTAAACAAGCCTGTCATTCTTTGCAAATATTCACAGTAATGGGAACATTCATAAATATTGGGAAGTCATTGATAGCACACCAGGCATGCAGGGAAGCTTTATATGGGAGTGATTTCGACATTTTTACAAAGAATTGCACTTGGACAGTTAATGTTATCAAAGACTTCAAATTTACTGAGTCACATGAGTAGGTCAAAGTTGATGGCCCTCTTGCTGTTATTGGAATAACTGACCATGCTCAGGAGCATCTGGGAGACATTGTGTTTGTTGTTCACGGTTCTATAGTTTGGAGCGGCCACACATTCCCGTCGAGGTAGCACTCCATTGACAGCCGCTCCTTGTTTATGGTCCTGGCCAAGTGATACCAGCAACATTTAGAGTGATTCTGGCAGACTTGAAATACAACATAATAGTCGGTTTGTCTACTAGTACCCAATGCGGAAGGGTGATTTTGGTGATGGACAGAAGTTTCTGCAGTGATTCTGCAGGAAATAAATTCCAGAGAACTGGAAATTCAAGTGATAACATTCATTATGATGGAAGGAGTGTATTTGCAAATCTTTGGACAGCGATTCCCGACATTCAGCTGGTGTGTAAATGGTCAAAACAGAAAGATGGCGACAGCATCATACAGGTTCAGAAAATGGAAGCAATTGAAACAGTTCTAGAGCATCCTCAAGCGAGGGACAATTCTCAGCAGCCGAAGGCCACCGAGAGTTTCACAGAAGCTTAGTGGAACTTCATTTTTGACATTCATCGGGCCATTCAAAACCGGGATTACAAAATGGATCAATTTCATAAAACGATGGATGCAATTGTCGCTGCCATGGCTACCCCGAATATGGTTAAAAATATATGATCGACTTTTCCGCATGACGCAGTCCTTCTGGGATGGCCTCTTCATCCTTGGCTGCCTCGTAGCATCCACACGTTCTGTTTGAAACCACGCCAACACAATTGACGATCCATCTCAAAGAGGATTGATCAAAAGGTTAAAGGAGCAGTTGATTTATTCCCCTGATGGACCACGAGTCACTACTTGGCGACTTCACTGACCACCAAAGCCCGCAATTATTTTGATGCTGAGTCGTGTCTATCATCAGTGGCAGGGGATTAGCGCAGCATCAGTCTCATCGGCGACTGATTAAGGGAGACTCGATTCTCAAAATCTCCATTCCAGGAGTAAAACTGATCATTATTATTTTATCATGGTTCCTGAAGTTCCGAAGCGGTCGTGGTTTTGATTCCACATTGCTATTTGCATTGTCATTATGCTGCTAATGAATCTGTATCTACGGAAATTATTTGATGAGCATGCAATCTGTCTTGGTTTGCTAGAATCACGATGGATCGTGGACCCTTGAAATATGTCAAAACTGACCGACAGTCTCTACATCCCCCGTCTTTCAATTTGGCGTAATTCATTGATCAGATCGCTGAATATGTTTTCGCTGGCAGCCACTCGGGGTAAACTCCACGGGCTCGTGGAGGTTTGCTATCATAGAATCGTTGGGACTATCACGAGCGTTTCAGAATCCAATGCCTGGCGGATTATTGATGGCAGAGGAGAACACGGGTTCACAGTTGTTTATCCTTTCATAAGTTTCTAAACCAAGTCACGTATCATTTCACTAGCAGCCACTGACATCTTGAGCGAAATCAGCTCGTCAGGATAGCTCGTCGATAATATGGAGGTCTAGAACCTTTAGTTCACCCACATGTTCGGACCCACGGTTTTCACCAAAAGCCATAAGTTTCGGTTTCCTGTTGACAGCCGAGTGCCAGGTGGAGACTAACAGCTAGAGAATGACCACATGCTGTAGCAATTACCGGGTTGTCTTCACGATTTTTTTTGGCGGACAGAAACGAGGAAGAAACCCACTCTTGTATGAGCCCTTGTGGATATGCCACGTTTTTTTTAGGAAGGGGTTACTTTACCGAGTGGGATCTGGGATCAGGTCAAGATATTAATTGGAGAAAAAAAGTGGGTTTTTCACTTTTTCTTTTTCATTATTTTATTATTATTTTTGTTTTCTTTGAAAATAAAAAATGAAAAGCCTTTTGGCTTATAAAAGAGCAGGGGCTTTTTCTTTGTAAAGATGGAATTTTTTTGGGCTGGGAGGATTTTTTGCCAGAGTTAATAAAGAAAATCATGTTGAGTTTTTTGGACATGTTGGGTTTTTCTGTCATAGTTTTGTGTTTTCATGAGTTATAGACCAAGCCAGCATAGAGGGCTAACAATCTAGCACGTTGGGCAAGCATTTGCAGCTGCCAAGTTGTTTGTCGCCGTTATGTTCTTGGAGGTTTGGAAGTAATGGAAAGTAGTCAGTTATACTTCCATGGAGGTTTGGGAGTAATGGAAAGTAGTCAGTTATACTTCCATTCTCCTTGCCTCTGATTATGGAACGGACCATCTTAGTCTCCCTTCTACGAAACGCAAAGCCTTTCTGAGTCCCCTTCTGACTCCATTTACCCTTCTGGTACTAGCACTGGCCTACCCTCGAGGACTCATCCTCTCTTCCCTTCCGTCCCATCAATCCGACTCATTTTCCTTTTTTGCTACCCGTGTTTCTCTAAGGCAGCCTCTTCAGATCACCTTTCCCTCAGCGGCACCTGCCTTAGCGATCCTAACTTAGAGAAACCCCCCTAGAGCTGGAGAAAAGCCAGCCTGAAGCGAGGAGAAAGGGGTGTGGTGACATTGGCCTCTCTCTCCAGAGTTGTCGCCGGGCCAACGCGCCCCCAGTTTGGCCTTTCAGCACTCGCATGCCAGTTTCGGGCGACAACAAGTGGCACTTGTTGTCCTAACCATTCATGAACTTTCCCTCTTGGACTAGCCTCCTGACTCCATCTTGCCATCATCTTTTATTTTTCCATGCTACAAGACACAAAACCCATTTTGCTAAGCTATCTCTTCATATCAATTTGTCATTCATTGTCATAGCCTTAGCAATCCTATCTTAGGGAAGTCCCCCTTGTGTTGGAGAAAGGCCAACATAAAGTGTAGAGAGGGAGTTAGTGAGGTGATAGTGGGTAGCCCCTCTAGGCTGCTTTTGGGCTAGCATTATTATTTTGGGCTTTAACCACACATACTACTTTGGGAGTTACAGCAAAATCCCCTCCCTCAAGCGTTGTTAGACCCCATTTGCCCAATGCAACCTAGCAGGCATGAGTTCCACTTTTAACGACCATTAAAAAATCTATAAAAAAAACTCATTTAATTCTGCATTTACAGATCTAGAAATTACTGGCAGTCATCATACTCCAGATCTGCCCCAAACAGTCTAGTAATACATCATTAGTTGCATTTAACACTAAACTGAAAATTCTGCCATACAAATGTGCAATTTTAACATTCAGAAAATACCTAAAACAGATTTATAATAGGTCCACAAACCCTCAAATATCCATCATATACCTTTGGAGTTCATGAAGATAGGGAAGCACCCCTTGTGTTGGTAACCAGCCATCTTAAAGTGAGGGAAGAAAATGCTAAGGTGACATTGGTAACTCTTCCAAGTTTCACTTGGTGAGGACTTTGGATCTTAGGTGAGAGTTTATGTGGTAATACCGTAATAGTATGTACAGTAAAGTTTGGAGTATGTCATATTCTATGTTAGAGGGGAGAATTTCTGGCTGACAGGCTTCCTAGATTTCAATTGGGTAGGTTCAGTTGATGACAACAATTATACTACACCTATAGTTATGTTTTTACTCAAGGTACATGTGCAGTTCCTTGGCTAAGTAAAAAGCAATAAACTGTGGCACTATCATCTTCTGAAGCAGAATATAGTGAAGAAGTAAACACAACTTGTGAGGCAGTGTGGGTATGGAGAATACTTGTTGATTTGCAAGAAGAAAAGACTAGCACAACTTTTTTTTTTGTGATAATCCAAGTGTGTTGAAGTTTTCAAGATATCCAATGTTTCATGACTGCAGACAAAGCATGTGGATGTCCATTGTCATTATATCTGATAGCTTGTGTGGACTGGAGATATACTACTGCAATATTGTGCAACCCATACACAGATTGCAGATATTTTCACCAAGCCTATGTGTCCAGGTAAGTTCGTAAAGTTTTAATTCACTAAATATTCAACCAATACAAGACAATCCAGAACTTTTGTTCATGGTACACATTCATCTAATATACCAATACTATTATTACAACCCCTAGTATTGAAATCAACCCCAAGCCTCAACTAATGGAACATATTTATCACTAAATAATATAAAAGAAGAGATCAACTGCTGATGCTAATTGCAAAATTCTCAAATATGCATGTCAAGATAGCTAAAATAGTTTTCATTAATCTAAAGGATCTATGATTAATAAAAAAAATACATTTGCTGTTTGTTGCATATTGAAGATGAATGAGGATCTATGATTAATAAAAAAAATACATTTGCAGGTTTGTTGCATATTGAAGATGAATGATAACAATAATAATAATGTTCACTTGTGTTTACCTTAACTTCCTTGATATGAGAAGGAAAGCCCCCAATACTCATAAAAGATGTGAAAGCCACTAAAATGAAAATGGCAGCAACTCTTACCTGCAAAGTAAACACACTTAGTTAGTCAACCAGAAAAAAATCTGTGTATAACTTTCAACATTGAACTTATGTAGTGCCCTTCTTAGAGTATAAGATGAGTGAGATGCCAAAGGAGCAAATTCTCTCTGAAAAATGAATTTGTCAGATGCCCCAAGTATGTAGGTATGGATGTAATGACCCTCCCCAATTAAAAAGGTGAGATGCTCAAGTTGTAAAGCTACATTTTGGTAGAGATTTGTGTGTACAATGTGAAAATGTCCCATTGGAAGCCTGACCATGGTGTAACCTCATGTGCTAAGAGAATTTTGCAATTATCAAGGTAAGACATTCAGTATTAGTGGAACATTGTGAGGTCATGTTGCTACTCTACAAGCGAGAATATTGTAGCTATTTTGGGTATTGTTACAGCTCAATCTAGCATGTGTGATTAAAGCCAAAAAAAACAATGCTATACCAACTGTAACTTAGAGTTGTTACCCATTGTCACCTCAATAACCACCTCTCTACACTTTAGGTTGGTTCTTCTCCATCTCAAGGGGAACTTCCCTAGCATAGGATTACTAGGCTATGGCATTGAACGATCAAGATGATTTCAATAGTTAGGCCTAGAAAAATGTTAGGTCTTTTTTGCAGTATATATAAATAAAGGGGTGAAGGCAGGACCATAAAGACTAGTGCCAATCCCAAAAGTAAAAGGAGTCAAAGGAAGCTAGTCCAAGAAAGGGGTGAGCTTATGAAGGGTTAAGGAAATTAGGACTACATGCACATGCCACAAACAAACCCTAACATGCACAAAATAAATGAAAGAATTCACTAGGATGACCCAAAAATGGTTGCCACATCAAAACAATGATAATTAGGGTGTGACATAAGCAATGAAGTATTAAAAAGCAACAACTCTAAGAAGATGCTAGAAGCAATTTAATATAATCATGCATAAATCATCAAAGGATTGGAGGAGATTTTCTCTCACAACCTTCCAATGGGACAAGTTTATCCTTCAATTGGCCCTAATTAACAATTTCTAGTTATCCTACAATTCATTTGCAACATTTATAAATAGGAACAAGAATCCCACACTTTGAATGGAGAAGAAACCCTTATACTTCAACCTGCACCATGAAAAATACGTCTATTAGACTCCAAAAGAGAGAGAGCTCTCAAAATACAACCATGAGAAATGAGGAGAGAGCAACGATTTATATACAATGTTCCATGGAGACGCTTCCCCCAAGGTTGAGGGCTCGCCCCCTACGTTTCCCACACCTTGGTGGCTGGGAGGCTCCATGAGAAACGTTTCCCAACACCCCCTTTTCTGAGAAACGTGATGAAACGCAGGTCTAGGAGGTTCCTGGATTGGGGGGCTCCCACACACACCCTCACCCAATTTTTATTTTTTTTTACTTGAAAAACAAACAAAACATAACCAAAAAAAATAAAAAATAAAAAACCTAAAATCAATTTAAAAAAATAACGAAGCACTTTACCTAACCTACCTAACTTACCCGTAGGCCACACTTTTCCTTGTTTTTCACTTTCATCCAAACCGGATTTCTATTCGATGGCAGATAACCCAGTTCGGTTCGACGACAACTAACATCTCTGATCTCTGTAATTTTCTCTTGACGGAGGAGACCCGTGGCAACAACTTGGATTGTGGGTCGAATTTTGGTTTTCCCATGATCGTTGAGAGCGTTGTGGAGTCTTGGACATTGGACAATTGTTTTTCTATGGCCCATAAGCACTGCGCATTGAGGACTATAAGCACTGAGCACTGAGGACTGTGAGTGTTGCATTGTGAGTTTGGTTTCAGTTTTCCCATGAGCGTTGTGGAGTCGTGGACAGACGTTTGCATTAACTTTTCGGTGCGCCCCTTTACTTAGATTTTAAATGTATAAGGTTGTCCATCATAAATTTTAGGCTTTTACGCTAAACGGTCATCATAGATCAAAATAGAAACAGATAAAAAAATAAGCATTG
>LPNX011206737.1:1337-171265 GCA_001517045.1 Pseudotsuga menziesii | reverse complement strand
TCTATTTTGGCATTTGCCAATGCCCAGTGGCATTCCGACATATATGTACATTGTATACATTTTGATTTTGATGACTTAATGAGAAATATGGTTCCGACAAGCATCTATGTGTCTCATTGTGATTTGTGAATGACAAATGTGTTGTGAATCGTGACTTGTGAATGACAAATGTGTAATTAGTATTACTAATCAATGATCATTAATGTGTTTTTATTCTAATTTCTATTGAATATTTGTAAATGTTCTAGTTTCTAAATATTTTTGGATCTATATGTCTATATTTTTAAATTTTAATATATATTTAAAAAAAAAAAATATATATATATATATATATAAAACGTATCCTACGTGTTCTGATTCCAGGGGTCACCGTGTCTGTGTCGGACTCGTATTTTCATGTCCTTCGTGTCCCGTGTCGCCGTGTCAGGTGACTTAGGTAATTTGTTAAAAGAAAACTAACCTCAAAGCTAGGACACCCCTCCAAAAGGTTCAAAATGATGTCCACGTGCCAACAACAATCCTTCAAGCCAGGGCATCACCTCCAAATGGTTCAATATCCAAGAGTCAAACCTCAACATATGTGTAATGATGTCACATATTAACCAACTCAACCTCCAATGCCATCTTACAGTCCATACATTGAAGATAAGTCCATGAAAGAAAGAGACAATCAATCAACAAATAAAGCACCAACCTCAATATCAATGTGTCCATAATAACTAACCAACCTATTATCACATACATTGTAGCTAGGCTACCATGATGCAGCAGATGGATATTTTCTCTTTTTCAAAGCCAGTTCCATTATATGGGGATACAACATGGAATGATTATTAGCATGAGCCATTCAGATCCTTATTCAACAATAGATGCAGAGCATTCCCTCGCCATGAATGAGATTTCCTAGTCCATTGAGATGGCCTTAGTAATGACATAGTCCATCGAGTAAAGCAACAGAGATGGTACACAGTTGACAGATTGGCACTTCAGGTAGAGACATGTGTGTGGTTGAGCAAATATACAAGTAGTACATGGATGTATTTTGTCTCTATTAGTTATTTTAGTAGCTATGACTTGACATTTATTAGCTTGTTGTGGTACTATATTGTTTTGAATGACTTATATTGTGAGTAGCTATGCAGTCTTTTATGTAAGGCCTTTATGTATGCTCATCTTGAACAAACTTAGTCTATCCTTCTATGTTGGCACCATTTATCATTTTCTCCATTCATCTGTATCTTCCATTTGACATTTACCTAGACTTGAACTTTGACTTGTGAGATTGAGGACACCTTTTCCCCTACTTAATTTTATGATGATAGACCCCATGTTGTATTGTGTCTTGGCTCTGAGTTGTGCAACAAAACTTGTCGAAGCCTTCATCCTTTTGGGCCAGGAGAACCCGTTGGTGTTGGTTCCTGAGAATAGGTGAGTTGGGTTTTGAAGCCTTGACTTCTCAAGTCACTTGTCCCCGATGTTTGGTCCTGATTGTGGATATTAACCCTAGCTGCCCGAAGAGTTGTCAGCTAAAACTTGAATCATTTTTCCACCATCATCACATGCATTATATATTATATGCTATATCTTGTGAAATGCGACCCTGTGAATAAATTTGCAAATTGTGACATTAGACACTCGTGAAAAGGACTATGAAATGAAATGTGAAAGGCCTAAAAAGCAGTGGATAAATAAGTGCTAAACCTAAAGGCAGTTGGACAAATTATATGAAAATGTAATGATTAATTACTCACGGAGCCTACGGGTTGGGATGTGAGATGGAGTAAGGAACAACTAATTCTACGTGACCCCTAGGATCTCTTCACTACAGTTTCTTGTGTACTCAACACAAAGATCCTAGAAAAGAACCTCACGGAGCTTGAGTTTAGCTTGGATGTGAGCAGTAGATAATTGTTAAAGTTGAATGGGCACTCTTCAAATCAACTCATCCATTTCTGAGACACTCACATTCCCTATTGTCCTTTGTTTATCATGAATGCAAGTGGATTGTTGTTTCCCATGTCTAAAAGATCACTATGTTAAAGTCAACAAATCTTCCCCTTGACCTTAAGCCTTTGTCTCATCGCAGCTAATTTCCTAAGTCTTGTAAGTGAGCATACTTAAGGGGCTTTGTAGAAGTTTGAATGGTTACTTTGATTTAAATCTTATATTTATTTGTATTCCTGTACCACTGACATGCTATTAATGTTTTAAGTTTGATTGCTAACATAATCATGTGAGATTCAAGAATACATGATGTATTGAGGTTCATCCAGATTGTTGTTACACCTTCAATTTGGGTACTTTGACCAAGTCAAACACAGTTCCCAAGGCAGTGACTACAAAAAAAAACAAGATTGTTATATTTGCTCCAGACATACTGCAGTCTCAGTTTCAGGATTTAGCCACAGTTTTGTGTATCAGTGATTATTATCACTTTATTATTGTTCTGGTCACATTTTTATGATGAGATGCTTCTAATGATGTCGCTCCCTAAGCGCTATAAAGGATCAGTGGGTATGAGTAGCCACCATTACCATTCTACCATGTCTCTGAATCTGCGTTTGCAGTCAGTTTTTCCCAGTTTGCAGCTGGCAAAGAATTATGAGCATTTTATTATACCAACATAAAAATGTCAATAGACTATGGAGTTACTTGAAGAAATCGATTTTGCTAGGATGATCAAGGAAATGGCTTGGGATTGTTTCATGATGGCATATTATGGCTTTTCAGATCATTGTGCACCAGTTACACTCAGCATGGGGGGGCAAATTATTTGGTTGGCTTATCTAGGGAGGACATCCCCCATGGGGCGCCCCTCACCTTAGCACATAATGAATTTACTTGCTATATCCTATGATATGTTGTTGAGGTGGCTCCTAAGGTGATTTATGCCCCTAGGCGACCCCTTTTTTATGTATCACATGATGATATCCTATGTTATGATGTATTACACCTCACTAAGGCCTCATTGGGCAAAAAGTGTGCCCCCCTTTTCCATGTGCTCAATCCATATAAAAATTAAAAGATCTAATCTCCAATGTTGATGATGTTTTAATCTCAACCGTTGGATCTAATTGGTTAGGGATTTGGATTCTCTTGAACCTATTTAAGAGAGAGAGCCCCCCCATTGTAAAGCATGATTTTTGTCATTGGAACTTTTGAATAAAGAGAATTTTCTAGAATCAAATACTTGTGTATTTGTGGATGAATGAATGAGATGATGATTGAAACAACTTTTCTCTTGCATTGAGATATATTGGCATAGTTTCTTGTATCTTTTGGATCCATTTCGATTTGTAGGTGAAGGAGGCGATTTGAAGGCAGGCACATTGATGGGGAGACTTACCTTGCCACTTCTCTTCAAATTGGGTTTAACAGGGAGTGGTTACTTCGTTATGACTTCCAATTTCTATTCTTTTACTTCTCGTTTGCAGATATAGATCTTTTCTTTTCATTCTTACTGGTTTTCCCTTCGTGTGGCAGGAGGAGAGGGCACATTGGGTCATTGAGCAAGTCAATTTCAACAAGAGCTTCTCCAAATTTCTCACTTGACCTATGAGGAAGCAATCCTCATCATCCATGAAGAAATCTACAATTTCCAGGTGAGTATCTCATTAACTTCTTCTCTATATAATTTTCTATACATTGGTCATCACAAAAATCTCAAAGAAACCCTAACTTAGTATCTAGGAAAAATCACCGAGGTATATTGCACTTAGAATTTCAAATTTTGGTGATCTGGTTATTTGCGACCATCATCCCAAACCTCTATATCCTCCAAGGCGTCATCTTTAGACTCCATTTTCCTGTGTTGCATGGGTACCCGTCCCCAGGGGTTGGGTTCGCGTCCTCGTCCCGAGTACCGTCCCCAAGTCCCGGAAATCGGGTCGAGTACTTCGTAGACGTCCCCTGAATTCCCCGTCAAAGTCCCCAAGTATCGGGTACTTCTGGCCCAAAAACATGAAACTTTGCTCATTTTGGAGACTTCGTCCCCCAATTTTGGGGACTTCGGGGAAACTTCAGTATGTGAAAATTAATAAAAAAATTACCTTTACGAAGAGGGATGGGGTAGGCATGGATCCCCCTACCCTCGTAAGACCCTGTGGGCCTATCTACTTCTCCCAATGCAGAGTTGAGTCTTGAAATTTGTTGGATCTTGCGAGAGGAGACCTTGCTGCACAAAGGAGATGATATAGGCAGAGGAGAGGCAAGACAAGCTTAGGTTGTCTTGGACTTAAAAGGTTTGTGCTTTTAAGTTAATGACATGGCACTATCTAGCTTGGAGGGGTTGGTCTCTATTCTTAGGTTGTTTCTTCTAGAAGATTGCCTTATTCTTTTATGGATCTTGTCATTGGATTTGTATTGGCATACTTTGTGTTAATTATTGATCCTTTGTGCAATTTGTTCCAGTGTTGTTGCACAGACAATATCCTGTCCTTTATGAATGATAGAAAACCTACTTTGTTGATGTTTGTACAGACGTTTCTATGCATGTGCATATTTCTAATTTTGAAAAACCAAAAGCTCTATCAACTATTGTCATGTTTGTACTTAAGGTTCATATGTAATTCCCACTTTATATCAATGATTTATGAACTTTGAAGCAATGTGCATGTTAATTGTACTTGTTAATTATTGAAATTGAATACCGGTGAAAAATAAATTGATTTAATTTGTTATTATATATATATATATACAGTACCCCTGACGTACCCAAGTCCCCTGTTTCAAAAAGTAGCGTCCCTGTACCCAAGTTTCCTGGCAACTTAGCCATTTTCCTACCTAGATCAGGCACTAGCCTCCTAGGCATTTCGCCCTCCTTGATTTGATAGCGATTTTCTGAGTGTTTTATGTTTTGTTTTCGCTTTCGCCTGGGTTTTAAACATTGTCAAATCTTTCATACAAGCAATTAATCAAATATGTTAGAAAGCCCTAATTCCATACATCAAACCCTACCTAGGGCATCTCTTTAATTTTCCATCTAAACACCCCTAGGGTATCAAGTTTGATCATTTACACTAACACATCCATCCTGGATATTTCAATTAAGTCCTTAAGTCATTAAACTAAACATCTTGGGTAACATAATCAACATTCATAACTATGTTAACTCGAGCATTTTGCTTTTAGTGACTTCATCCTTCGGTCTAGGGTTTAGTGGCTATTCTCCTTACGTATTCTTGACTTATAGTTTGATCTGGTGATTTTAGCCGTTGATCTTTCCTTCCAGGATAGATCTAGGTCTCCCCCTTTGTCACTTGGGCTTTAGTGGCATAAAGTGAAGGATTTCTCAACCAACGTGACAACCGATCCATTATTTGGGGGTTGAGACACTCGTAGATCACGTCTTTGGTTTCCCATCACCTCTACCATCTTAAATAGGATACCTTTTGTGGGGCAACTACAAGTTGTGTGATAACACAACCCATGAGGAAGGAAACGTCCCCTTTTACAAACCGCCAAAATGCTACCGCACATGCCAAGAGAGAAATGAGGGTGCTCAACCAAAGATGACACCCAAAAGTGTTATGATGCCATCTATGTGCCAAGGATCAAGAATGCTCACCAAGAAAAGAGTGTTATGCCACCAGGTGAGTCATCCAAGTGAAAAGAAACAAGGGCACTCCAACCAAAGTGATAGAAAACAATGTCATGACGCTAGGAGAGGGCCTAAGAACAAGAGCACTATAGGAGAAAATCATCACAAGGCATCCATAAATGCAAACCATCTCTAATAGGTGAGAACGTTCAATTAAAATGAGCGTCCACCCATCAAACAAGTGTTAGAGATAGAGGAACTCAATGGAATACACTACATCCCCAAGCATGAAATACACTATATGAGCAAGAGGATTGGGCAAGAAATCCCTCCATATGTTACCGTGTTATCCACATAAGCAATCCATGTCACCAAATCATGCTAAGTGAACGAGAGCACTCTAACAACACTTAAACATCAATATACCATGAAAACCATCCAAACACTCCATAAAAAATGACAATGCATGTGATCTAGATGCCATATGAAACCCAAAGCACTAAAGTGCTCCTCAACAAAGTGATCCATATGTCATGAACAAGTGATGCATGAGTGAAGAGCAACACCATAATCATCCATAGGCACTACATTATGAAAGTACATATCCCATTGCTATTACCCCAAATGTATCATGAATATCAATATGCTAAGGCATCATCAACACTAGGATATCATCACAACACGAGGCAAAAATCTAGCATTTAGGAACCTAGGCCATCCATAACTCCATCAACCTATAACCCTTGTTAAATGTGTGACAAAATCACTTGTGGACACTCATGCGAAATAGGGGGTGTTACATTGCACCTGTACCTAACGCACCTTCAGGTGTATCCCACGGAGAGAGAGCCAAATTTTTAGACGAGGAGTGTTATAGAGCACTGGTGGTCATGGTTGAGCTCTTTGGTCCCTCCTTAGGGGTACTATGACTTAATGGCACTTCTAACTACCCTTTGTTGGGGTTTTTAACCTCAGGGTTAGTGTTCGAGGCCCCTAAGGATTGACCACTAGGTCACATGGCTCCATATCCTGTTTATGTGCTCTAGTGGCCTTTGCTTCAACTATGAGACAGCCGTCTCCCTTCGCAACAACTTAGGACACCCTCCTGGCCCTTCAGTCAGTGGGCTCCTGCTCTCCCTGGCCTTATCTCCTCAAAGGAAGTCATCCTCTGTACTAGGCCTTTTCATGCTCTGAGGAGGGCATTAAGTGATTTTACAGCATTCTAGGGGTTAGATGGGGTATAACGCCCTCTCTCCAGCTCACTCCAACCTTTCGTTCAAAGTGATTCGCTTATTTGAGCATGTTTTGGCACCTTGGGATACAAATACCCTGGGTAGCCTACCTTAGCCTATATTTTACTCTTATTTTCTTTTAATTTTAAGTTGACATTTTATAATTTCAAGTTGACTTATTTTAAGGCATGTAGACCTGGATGTTTTGTGAAAAGTGAGTGTGAGATCATATAAATATATCACCTCACTTTCATTTTAAAGACAAAACTTATTGGATAATACACTATGCACTTGTTTTACCTCTGTTAGGGTTTCTTTGGATGGATGCGCTTCTCTTGAGAAAGTTTTACGGTTAATGCAAGCTATTTTATGGTAATTCTTTGGTGACTCTCTGCTTTTGGTGATGCTCTGATTTGTTGCATGAACACGAGCACAAAGAAGTCGGGATTCTTACTTCTTTGTTTGAATGTTGGTGGATGTGCGTATGCGAGTCTTAGTGGTAGCCCTAGCGCTGCACTTTTCCCTAAGATAGGCCATTACCTTCTTTCTTATCACCTTGGCAAACAACGACACGTCTCTTTGTGAGGGTTCCCTAGGGTTTCTCCTTAGTTCTTTCTAGGCTAGTTGTTTGACCTAGGACCCTTCGTCACTAGGCTAGCCATTCTCCCTAAAAGCCCTAGGTTGGGTAGGGCTTATGCTGGGGTAGGGTTTCCTTCAGTTTTCACACCTTTCTCTCTCACAAACCTAGTCTACGGTTAGTTGTTAGAGTAGTTTAGTAGTCAGTTTTGGTTAGTCCTTAAGTTAGTTTTTAGGTTAGTCTAATTTAGGGTTAGTTTTTCCACATCAGCCCTGCCCTAGCAACCTGCACTTGTCCTCGCCGTTCCATTAGGCAGTCTTAAAACTAACCCTCGCTTCCCTAAAAATCCTTCCTATCCCTCACTAGCAGCTTCTTTCCTACCCTCGACCCACCTTTCTAACACCACAGCAGCCCTCACTGCTGCCCTAAAGGGCCTCCCCCTACCTTGCTGTTGTCCCTTGCTTCCTCAGATGCCCTAAAGGCACTTCCTCTAAACCCTTACTAGTCTCTACCTAAGACCTTGGGTCTATTGTAGGATAGCCTAGGCCTATTACCCTACCCTTGCAGCCCTCTTCTAACCATCCCTAGCTACCGGTCTTCATCCTTGGTCTGGTGCAGACCTCCCTTAACCCATCGTTGCTACCCTAACACCTCCCTCACACCCTCACTAGGCCTGTTCTACCCACAGTAACCCTCGCTGGCTCATTTTTTACCCTCGCTACCCTAAAGGCCTCCCCTAAAACCTCGTTGCCTCCCTAGGACCTTCACTACTATTCTTTCCTACCTCAGTTGCCCTCCTTTCCACGTTCCTTACCCTCCGATCTGCTATTAAGGACAACCCTAAGGCTACTCCTTCCTCGACCTTTGGTTGCTATATCAGTAGACCACTCCTCCCTCTCTTTTCCTTCTCTCGAACCTATCCTTCAGCCTCACTCTACCCTATTTTCCTTATCTTCTACCCCGGCAAGCTCCTCCTTCCCTTTCAAGTTGCGGCCTTGGACAATCCTTACCTTAGGGCTCTAATAGCCTTGGACAATCCTTGCTCAACCTTTACCCACTGTAAGGGCTGCCCTTACAGTGGCAGCCCTACCCTTTACAAAATCCTGGTTCTTGCATCTACCCTTGACCCTGCACATAATTCAACAAAAGGTTGAAAGGTTAGTTGGAATTTCAATTAAAAATGAACTAATAACAAAGTTGTTCATGCATTTTATACCTCTGTGTATACACCCGTAACTTGCAATATATTCGTTGTGTTAACGCCTAAGTTGCACGAAACGTGGAAAAGTTTCCAAGTTTCCGAAACGGGGACACCTAGAAACGTGACCCCCCAAAAATGGGTACGCCGAGGGAAACGTCGTATATATATATATATATATATATATATATATATATTATTTTAAAATACTTCATTGTTTTGTAAAAAAATAAGAATGAGACAAATAAACAATAATTGAGAAGAAAATCACATCTTTATTAACTGATCCTTTATCAGGTGAGGCTTTACATCCAAAATTAGCCTTTATAAGTTTATACTTGAGGCTTTATGTGCTGCACAAACTTAGCCTTTATAAAAAAAAGATGTTGCACAAACAAAAAAAACAAAACGTTAATCAATATTTTAATCAAAACGTTGATCAAAGGACGCTGTGATGAAAACGTTGGTCAATATTTTAATAACAGAGTTTGGACTTTGCTTATAACTTGTCAACAACTGCCCCTGCTGTATGGCTGCAAGAAAAAGACAAACAAACAAATTTATTTTTTTTATGGAATCTCACTGCTCAGTCACTTTCGAAGGACGCTCTTCCCAAAACATTGTGAATATTTTATGACAAACATGCGCTTATAAAGATTTTAGAATAGGGTTTTAGATGTTACTAGGTGTTAATTAGGTAAACTAAAAATCAATTTTAAGAAAAACCACTGTTTTTTGAACCCAACAACCAAAAAAAAAAATTGGAAACGCGCCGTACAGCACTTAAAGTACCCAAAACTCTGCCAGCCGTACCGTACGACGTTTCCAATTCTGGAAACTCCGTAGGGTACGGCTGGTGGCGTTTCGGCGGCGTTTCGTACCAGTACCCGCGTTTCGGGGAGTTTCCGGTACTGGTACGCCCTTCCCGACGGAGTTTCCTGCAACTTAGGTTAACGCTAAAAGGATCGGTCATTAGCCTTCTTATTGGTACATGAGTATAAGTCTCACGTTGTGGATGATTATTACTTACTATGAATAGGTGAATAACTGAATACATACTAATGCTTCATTGCTTGTCACAATGTTGATCCTTCCCTTTCAAGCTGATGCCTTTACCTTAGGGCTCCATCTAGTGTTCCACGGGGATGCGTCCTGAAGGGTCGAGGACGTGCTTCAACGTTTCTCGCGTCCCGGGGACGCCGAAACTCCAAGCGAAACGTTTTGGGACATCTCGCTTTCGGCGAAACTTTGTGAGACGCAGAGCGAAACAATTAGGTGGGCGGCAAAACTTGAGGAAACTTGGGGGGACTTCTTATCGTCTCACCCAAAACTCTGAAACTTCGTCGAGACTTATGGGCGTCCCGCCCAAAACTCCGAAACTTCCCCAGGATATTTTCGAATTTTCTTAGCCTACATCTAAAAAAAAATGAAACAAAAGTTGAATTAAAGAAATCTTTAAAGAAAACGTTTATATTAAAATTTAAAATTTAAAACATAAAAAAAAACTAAATATTAAAAATTAAAAACTAAATATAAATTATAACCTAAGCTATCAAGATCAACTCTTTAATATTTATTTCTGATTTCATTTGGCATTACAAACTTACAAAGCCGTGAAAGTTTATTCAACAGCGATCATGAGAGGAGAGAGTGACAAATCTGAAATATCAAATATCAAATGACAAAGTCTTAGAACTTAGAAGTGACAAACATGAAATATGATGTTCATGTTAATCATAGATTCATATATTTATTACTAATATAATGATAATCTTGATGAATTGTGTAATGTGTTTGAACTTTGCATTTACATTGCATGATTGCAGAATGATGAATGTAGTATTACTATTTAGTAATTCGCTAATTTGCATGGGACGGTTTGTTATTGTTGGGATTTATATTTTCAGATTTTTAATATTTTTTAAATTTTTTATGACTATCGTGTCTTGTCATCCCCCCATCCCCCCTGAATTTCTCTAAAATTTGGGGGTGGTCTCCACACGTCCCGAATATGCGTCTCCCACTCCCGCATCCCATCGTCCCGAAACCTTGGGGGAACATTGGCTCTAACAGCCTTGGACAATCCTCGCTCAGCCTTTACCCATTGTAAGGACTGCCCTTACAGTGGCAGCCCTACCCTTTACAAAGTTTCGGTTCTTCCATCTACCCTTGAACCTGCACATAATTCAACAAAAGGTTAAAAGGTTAGTTTGAATTTCAATTAAAAGTGAACTAATAAAAAAGTTGTTCATGCATTTTATACATTTTTTGTATACACGCTTAGCTTGCAATATATTCATTGTGTTAACGCTAAAAGGATCGATCATTAGCCTTCATATTGGTACATGAGTATATGTCTCAGGCTGTGGATGATTATTACTTGCTATGAATAGGTGAATAACTGAATACATAATGATGGTTCACTGCTTGTCACAATGCTGCTAATTAACATTTAAAGACTGCTTTCTATTACTTCAGTAAATGCACACACTATTGCTCAAATTTGGAATGAGTATTTGAATATTTGTTGCTAAGACAAAGCTAGTTTTACTCAGTTTATGACATACTGCTATAATGCTGCTGCAAATACTGAATGTGATATGATTGTTGCTGTCATAATTATCTACCTTATTATACATGCTGCTATACTAATGTGTTATGTGATATTTGCACATGTATCTTGTTGTTTACACTTGCGAATGAGGCAAACCATCTAGGTGATTATACTGCTGCTATACAACGTTGTTTTCGTGCTTGATATATTAATGAGATGAATGCATGTTATTATGATGACACTCAAATTAACAACTGACACTACACTGCTATGTGCATACGCTTATAATGTTGTATGATAATATTGCACTTCTTAAAAATTACTTGTTCATCATTGGAAGAATCGCATACCCACATTACACGACACTTTCACTCTCATATTTAGACTCCATTAGGCACTGATAATTAAGAGTCCTTGAAAGAAGATATTTGTGTGCTTTAGTGTCTTTGCAGAGTCAAAATAGGGCTCTCCCCTAGGAGGCTTAGGCTTCTGAAGCAGTTGGGATAAAGTTGACTAAGGTGGCAGTGGTCACTTCATCCCCATATGCTTACCGGTGGCTTTGACTGCCATTTCAACCGGTAACAGGGGGTAACAAGTATGACTCCTTGCATTGGGGTGACTTCAATATGCCTTCCTATAACTCCTTTGACGAGTAAAGAAAGTAAGATGCCCAACTTTGGTGGTACCTCAAGACTTCAAGTGCTTCTTTATATGTGACTGCATCTTCATTGTGATATTGGCATCATGGTGTGACTCAAAGGTTGAATGACGTGACAATTCTCAAATTGATTCTCTTCCCTATACAAATTCCTTGGACTATGTATGTTTATAGAAAAAAATTCATAATCAAAAAACCATAAACTGGAAGGGTATAGAAAATGATCATCATAACCTCATTTGAAGAGATTTCAAGGTAGAAAGAAAGGCAGTGCACTTAGTGTGATCCAAAGATTCAACATCATTGATCAATCAAACTCCTTTTGCGTCTAATGATAACAAACCTCATCCACAAATCAAACTATAGACAGACAAGGAGCTAGGCTCATGATCTTAAAAGTTAAAACAAATATACACCACAATTTCCATAAAAGTTAAAACAAATAGCACAACTATCCTCAAACAATGCCAAAGCCCATAAAATGTAGCACAAAAATGAGCATGGCCATCACCAAACAATGCCAAAGCCCATAAAATGTAGCACAAAAATGAGCATGGCCATCACCAAACAATGCTACCTGCTAGCAAACCATGTCATGAAGATTATCAAATCAACTCCAACAACACTCGGCACACCAACATTCCTGCTACTTCATGCTACTTATTCTCTTGCCATGACAATAGAGAGGTCGTTTGGGTGATGAACTCTAGTAAAGAAATGAATGAGGAAGGTTTCCAAGTAGAGTTCTTCAAGCACAGTCTTCACACGCTAGATAATCACTTCGTTGATCTCTTCAACCAGGTGGTTTGTACAGGTTTTCGATTAACTTGGTCACATCACACCATTCACCCGATACACAAATCAGGTCCCAGTTCAAATCCCAGCAACTATAGGACGATCATGTTTGGGAACGAGTTCTCAAATCTCTATGCTACAGTCTTCCATATGAAGCTTTCGAGCGAGGTTGAGAGGAGACACCTGAGAGCTAAAAGGCAAATTGGATTTCGACCCACTCATCAAACCATCAATAACATCTTTACCCCCTGATTTGTTGGTTGTGGAGCCTGATATTCTTGATTCAAAGATGTTATTTCAGCCGTGTTTGGATCCCAACACCTAGCGGGTGGGTGGGATTTCCCCCCCACTCTAGTCGTCCCCCCCCCTTTGGAGGGGATTTGGGTGCAACGCCTCTGTAGCGAAAATTTAAGAAAAAATGCCTTGTAAAATGTTGTAATTTCAGAGTCATGACTTGGTCAATAATGGGTGAGATTTACGGGCCCATGGTATTTGGGCAACCCGTGGTATTTTCCCATGGTATTCCCTTTATAAAAGGAAGGCATTGTAATACGATTGGGGATTGTATTGTATTGTAGCATTGTAAAACAATCTCTGTGATTATGTGAGAGAGACTGTGAGAGTGTGAAGAGGAAGTGCAGCGGGGTTGTTGTATGTTGTATCTCTTCATTTTGCTGGATGATATAATAATAAAGAACTGGCAATTTCTATGTGGATGTAGCCCATCTTGGGTGAACCACGTTATATATGTGTCTCTCTTGTAATGTGTTTTAATATTTGCATCTTGTTTATTGTTTATTGTTATTGCTCTGCGATGTTGCTTTTCTAACACGAGCCATCAAGGAAGCACAACATTGCTTTCAAAAGGCTATTGTTGCTTTGTAGATATTCGAAAATCTTTTGCCTCTATCCCTAGAGAGGCTTAAAGGCATCAGCATCTCTGAGACTACTGACTGCGATCATGTGCCTATTCGAGTCGGTCCTTGGCTGGCTCTGCACAACTCACAGGCTATCAAATTTCATCAAGAGTACCATTGGGGTTAAACAAGGGTGCCCCCTGTCCCCCACCTTGTTTGGGATTTATATGGATGAGTTGGAGGCCTTCCTTCATGACCCTATTAAAGACAACTATGGGTGCCTTCTCCACAAGTTCTAATATTCATCATACTCTTTGTTGACAATGTAGTCCTCCTAGCCTCATCTCCAGAGGGTTGCAGAGACAGTTGGATGCCTTAGCTCTTTTCTACAATCTTCGACAGTTAACGATCAACCTAGGTAAAACCAAGCTTACAATCTTCAATGGGACAAAGAAAACTTCCACAGACTTTCACTTCTTCTTCAAAGGTGAGGAGATTGAGATCACCAACAAGATCACTACAATAGCTTCCTTAGTAAGTCTCTTGTTGCTCGTCTCCTTTCTTCTTTGGAGCTCTGTAGTCTTTCTTCAGATTTCCTCTCTTACTACAATTCCAGAACTCTATCTTTCCTAGTCTGGACTTGGATCTTCTCTTTCTAGACTTGCTACGATTACCTGGGCTCCTTCCTCTCTCCCTTTGTCTTCCCATACTCTCCATGGTCAACGCATTACCTGATGTCTCACCTATGCTTTTTCTTTGCATTTTCTCGCTAAGAGCAACACCAACAACATCATCAAATTTAAGAGTGTTTGAACTTGAGAGAGAGTTACTTACAGCCATGACCAAGCCATTCCAGCTTTCTGGCAATGGGCACAAGATTAGAAGAGCCCTAACCTCATCACCAAAGTTCACTCCTACAAAACTTAGCCGATTAGTAACCGTATTAAATTCATTTAAATGGTCAGCAACAGATCCACCTTCTAACATCTTCATATTAAATAAACGCTTCATTAGAAATACGTTGTTTGAAGCCGAGGGTTTTTCATAGAGCTTAGCCAATGCGCTCATCACACCCTCCATTGTATTTTCTTTTGAAATATTGAAAGTCACTGACAAAGCCTGGCACAGCCGTATTGTTCCCAGTGCCTTTATGTCAAGAACCTCCCATTATTCGTCCTTCATAGTCGTCGGTTGTTTTGTTTTTCCGCCCAATGATAGGAACAGATCCTTCTGGTACACATAGTCCTCCATTTGCATCTTCCATAACTGGTAGTTTTGGCCATTAAATTTCTCGACCCTAAACTTTCCTTCTTCTACCATTTCTCCCACTCAAAGAAGGAACCCTTCTTTCTTACGAGTTTACCAACCAAATAGACTTTGGCTCTAATACCAATTGTTAGAAAAATAGGATCGCAGAGCAATAACAATAAACAAGATGCAATTATTAAAACATAAACACCTTACAAGAGAGACACCAATATAACGTGGTTCACCCAAGATGGGTTACATCCACACAGAAATTGCCAGTCCTTTATTTTATATCGTCCAGCAAACATGAAAGGATCCAACCTGCAGTAAACCCGCTGCGCCTCCTCTTCACTCTCTCATACTCTCCCTCACACAATCACAGAGATTGTTTTACAATGCTACAATACAATACACAATTGTATTACAATGCTTTCCTTTTATAGGGGAATTACCATGGGAAAATACTATAGGTCACCCAATACCATGGGCCCATAAATTGTTGGCCAACAAAAATCCCAAAAATTTCTTTTGGGGGCACCCCCCTGCTGGGACAAATGTACAGCAAAACTGAGATACAAACACAGCTGAACAATAACATCTCTGAATCAAGAAGATCAAGCTCCACAACCAACAATGGGAAGGTTGGTCACCTTCATTAATGCCTTAGGTTTAGGGTAAAACCTTAAAACCCTCTTGGCTCTGTCCTCGTCCAATTTTCCTTCATATCTCTTCCATTTGCATGTGTAATTATTGCATTTTGCATGGCAAATTAGGGTAAATTAAAGTCTGCAATTTTATGTTGAAAACGCTAAAAATCAAAAATATATTTTTTTTGCAATTTTGGGCCTCCCTAAAATTTCGCTCTCCTTCCCTACAAATTCGGCCTAGCCTCCAAAGCCCTATAAACCCTAGGTCGAAATTGTAAGAAGCCCTAAAATTCAAAAAATTCCTAAAACCTAAATTCTACCCTAAATAGTCCCAAAACCCTTGATCTTTCCCTCACACAACAACCTTAGGGCTGTCCCAAGCAGTGTTTTTAAACTCGGCCGAGCCGGCTCGAACTCTGCCCGAGTCACTCAAGTCAAACCCTCACCGAGTCAAATCGGCCTTTAAACCAGATCGGGTGGTCGATTCGGTACCGAACCGATCAGCTCAGCCGAGTCAAAGGCCAACTCGCCGATTTTTTCTGGATTTCAATTTTTTTTTTAAATTAAAAGTCATTGCCTAACTTAACTCCTAACCTAACTCCTACCCCTAACCTAACCTAACACTACTTACTTGCTGCATGCCGTCAACTTCTTCTTATCACGTGGATGCTCATTGCACACTGTTCGGGTTGAAGCTCTCTCTGCTCACGAGTCACCAGTGCTACTGCAGCACTGCTCATGGTGGAAATTGGGGGCTGGCCAATGGTTCTCTGGAGCTCGGGTTGAAGGCTTCAAAGTTGAAGCTCACTCACGGACCACGGTGGAACTTGGAACTTGAAGCTCACTCACGAGTCACAGTGGCATTCCCTTTTGCAAATCGTGATCATTTCCAGTTGCTGAGAAGTTAAAGTAGTGGAATCTTGCTAAACAAGAGAACCATCAGTCATCTACAGCCATGCTATAGCATCAAAGGAGACTGTATATTTTCAGCTGGGCTGTACATACTATGATCTAGATTCTGGCCATCTCACAAAGGCACACAAATAGGGGCAATTGCTATAGGTGGGAGTTGGGACTGTCAACAAAGGGGCATTCTATTATTACAAGGAGACTGTCATGTACAGCTGGGCTGGAACGTGGAAGTGCTAAAAGAGCAGATCTGAATCCTGATAGACAATCTTTTATCAACAAAATTGATGTTGTTCTAACTTCTAAGTTTGGAGTTTGCTCACGGTTGGAAACTTGGACTTGGAGTTTGCTAATTGCTCGCTGTTTGGAGTTTGTAGCCACAGGTATGTACATTGATCATTGATCATTCTTAAAAAATCTAATAAAATTATTTCTTAATTTTTTACAAATACTGTAAATTTCTTATTTCTTAAAAAATCTAATAAAATTATTACAGTAGTTTACAAATACTGTAAATTACATGTTTTAATGTGTTTTTTTTGTAAATTAATGTATTTTTTTTTTGGACAGAGAACTGTCCATTAACATTTGCATCTCATAATGCCTCCTAAATCAAAAGATGCGGCATGGGCCCATGCTGATGTGGTTGAAGGGAAAATATATTGCAGATATTGCAAAAAATTGATTAAGGGAGGAGGCATTCATAGGCTCAAACAACACTTGGCTGGCATTAGAGGTAGTGTTGCCCCATGTGAAGTTGATTCAGAGGTGATTGGAGAGATAAGGTTGGAGTTGCTACAACAATTTGAACAGTATGAAGTGGAGAAGACTAACCAAAGAGAGAGAGAGGCAGAAATAGGGAAGAAGAGGCATCTTGCAGAAATGATTGGTAGATCTGCCCCTTATTCTGAATATGAAGGCTCCTCATCCATACCTTCTCCTTCTCCCAATTTCAAGGATACCCACCAGTATGTTCCTCCTCCCTCAGAAACAAATGTCTCCAAAAAAGGGAGTATCCATAGTTTTTTCTCACCTTAAAACACCCCTTCCAATGCTGCTGCTTCTCGGCCAATTCAGCCCACCATAGATGCCCATTGGAAAAAGCAATACAGAATGATTGCTCATGAGTACATAGCTAGATGGTGGTATGATGCAGATATCCCCTTCAATGCTGCCTGCTCACCATATTTCCAACCTATGTGGGATTCGGTTGTTGTTGCTAGTAAGGGCTTCAAAGGCCCTAGTATGCATGACTTGAGAGGATCTCTTTTGCAGAAAGAGATCACATCCTTGGATGTATACTTCAAGGAGTTCAAAGAATCATGGGCCATAACAGGATGCACTATCATGTCAGATGGATGGACCGATGCAAAGAGCCGAACCATCATAAACTTCCTTGTCTCTTGCCCACAGGGAACTTTGTTTTTGAGATCATATGATGAATCTGATAAAGTGAAAGATGCAAATCTGTTATTTAATCTTTTTGTTGAGGTTGTTGAGGAGGTGGGGGTAGCTAATGTTGTGCAGGTCATCACGGATAATGCCGCTAACGATGTTCTTGCTGGTAAGATGTTAGAGGAAAAGTACACAACAATATTTTGGACCCCATGTGCAGCACATTGCATAGACCTCATGCTTGAGGACATATGCAAACAGGATTGGATCAAGCACACTGTAGAGCACGCCAAAAGCATCACAAGATACATCTACAACCACTCATGGGTATTGAGCTTGATGAGGAAACACACACAAGGCAGGGAACTTGTTAGGCCTGCCATTACTAGATTTGCAACTCATTTCCTCACGTTGCAATCTCTCCTTGCACAAAGAAAGAACTTGGAACAAATGGTTTCAAGTGATGAATGGAGTTCAAGTAAATAGGCCCGCAGAACAGATGGAAAAGACACCAAGAAGAAAATCTTGGAAAGCTCATTTTGGAAAAAAGCAACGGAGGTTTTGAAAATCACTAAGCCACTTGTTAAGGTGTTGCGGTTGGTGGATGGGGAAAGATTGGCCATGGGATACATTTATGAGGCCATGGATCAGGCAAAGAAGCAATTAAGGGCAGCATACAAGGATAGAGTGGCCAAGTATGGGCCTATCTGGGATATCATTGATAGGAGATGGAACACTCAACTCCATCGCCCTATACATCCAGCTGGGTATTTTCTTAACCCAAGGTATCATTACAGACCTCGGTTTGGAGAAGATCAGACAGGTGAGGTCAA
The DNA here is from genome assembly GCA_001517045.1 of Pseudotsuga menziesii. Classification (NCBI taxonomy): domain Eukaryota; kingdom Viridiplantae; phylum Streptophyta; class Pinopsida; order Pinales; family Pinaceae; genus Pseudotsuga; species Pseudotsuga menziesii. The sequence goes on along the minus strand of LPNX011206737.1, from coordinate 152,823 downwards.
AGATGGATTGTATGAGTGCCTTGGGCGCACGGTCCCAAATGAGATGGAGCAGTTGGAGATACACCAACAGCTTACCGCTTACACTAGAGCCACAGGTACCTTTGGCAAACCTGTGGCTAAGGTTGCAAGAGATATTGACCAACCAGGTAAACAATTCCATTGTTTTAATTAAATTTAGTTGTTTAATTTTTAAAATTTAATAACTTCAATATTTAGTTAAATTCACAATCTAATTCGTTGATTTAACTCCATTTGCACTTGCAGCAACTTGGTGGGAGTCATTTGGTGGGCAAGGCATTCAATTGCAACTGTTTGCAATTCGAATCCTTAGTCAACCATGCAGTTCTTCCGGGTGTGAGCGCAACTGGTTTGTCTTTGAGCGGATTCACACGAAGAAGAGAAACCGTTTAGAGCAAAAACGATTAAATGATCTAGTCTTCGTGCAGCACAACCTTCGCTTAAGGCTTAACCAATTGATGAACAAAAGACCTGATACAAATCCTATTGTGTTGGATGATATTGATCCAACCTCAAATTGGTTAGTGGAGACTCAAGAGCCCGAGTTTGATCCAGATTTTGATATTGAGCTAGATGCAACAGGTGATCTTACTATGGAAGCAGATCCACTATTACCAGTACCATCATCAGTTCATGTTGATGCAGGTGTAGAATCTAAATCCATAATATTTTTCTTCTATCATTGAATAATATGAGTGTTTCAAATTTTCAATATAATATGTACTAATAATTTGATACATCATACAACTATTGAATCTTGATATAAAATTATTTCATTCCAGATACAGCAGGCACTAGTAGGGATGGGCACATGCAGGCACCTGTACATCCTGATCCACGTCCACCTCGTGCTTTTACGCATTCAGCTAGTGTTGCTCCTACTGCAGCATTTGTAGATGACCTTGAGGGTTTTGAGCCTGACCCAGATGCCATTGCTTATGTCATTGCTAGTCCGGGTTCTAGTTCTAGCAGTGGTGCTGAGTTTGATAATTGATTATTGATCATGTTGATCAATGATGCAGTGACATACTTATTACTGGCATCATAACATTTTGTTTTTTGGACTATTTCACGACTCACTCTACATCATATACATTACATGCCATTTAGGCATCTTTGATTATGTATTTTCATTTTGTTCAGACTTTCATATATGTATTATGTATTTGCTGCTTGCAACCTTGCACATTGGCACAGTACCCTTCGTGCAATTTTGATATGTTCACCCTTATATGGTATATATATGATCATACTTTGGATGTTTTGTCTCTAATGCTTTGGAATGATGGATTATAATCTTTAAAATATATTTTTTCTTTAAAATTTAAATATTTTATATGTTTTTTAATAAACCGAGTCATTAAAATCAACCGCCCGAGTCATTGCCGAGTCTGAGTTGACCCTTGGCCGATTCCGAGTCCGAGTTTTAAAACATTGGTCCCAAGGCTCGGACCACCCTAGGAAGGCCCCTTTCTAGGGCTCAGTCCTTTTTCATGGGCTTATCCTAGGTTGTAGCATCCAACTAACAGCCCTCTCCCTAGCCGTGACAATCTTTTGGGCTGCCCTTTTTCGCTTACCCAAAGGCCTGCAATAAAGGTACAGACCTCTTTCCCCTTTTTACAACCCTGCAGATACATCTCAAACACATCAAAGGTTAGTTTAAACCAATGTTATCAAAACCCAACCGGTTTGGAAAAAAACCCCCGGTTTGACCGGTTTACAAGCTTCACCGAGTCAAATCATGCACTCAAACCGTTTTTGGCCGGTTCCATACGAAATTGACCGGTTTCGAGGATGAACCGCCCGGTTCCGTACAAAACCACCCGGTTTTCTCCAAACCGTCCGGTTCAGAACAAAACCGGCCGGTTCTGTACAAAAATGCCAAGGACCCCCAAAAATAGCTAATTTCAAATTCTTTCAATAAAATAAAAAATAGGGTCCACGTGTGCGCTGTTTAATTGACCCACGACCCTTCTAATGTTATAAAAGGAGGCTCCCACCCTCCATATCAATCACATTTAATTGTGAATGGACTTGGGCCCTCTTCCACAGCAAGACGATGTGAACATTGATGTTGCAGTTAGAAAAGTGCCTTCAGGCCTATAGAGGATCAAGCCATGCTCTTGTTGAGGATGTATATGATGACTCTAAGTCTGAGCATGAGGACTCAGATAATTATGATATATGATTAGAATCATTAGATTGTAGATTCTAGAGTCTAGACTGTAGTCATATGCTTATATTTTGACTTTAGAGGCCATTTATAACCTCTTTGTTGATGTACTTTTCTTTAGTTATGTATTTGCAATCGATGTTTTTTTGGTTTTATATGCTCTTACTTGCTATATACTTGAGAAACTTGACATATTTGTTTATAATGGTTTGAATTCACATGGATGCACATGGATATATATGTATTTTTTGAAAATATGAATGTTTTATGTATGTTTTCTCAACCAGTTTTTTGATCCGGTTTGCTTCCCGGTTTTTGTCCGGTTCCGGTCTGGTTCCGGTTCCCAGGGTCGACCGGTTCGACCACCGGTTCGGTTTTGATAACATTGGTTTAAACGTTCGCTAATGATGATATGGACTGCTGTTTATGAAACTGGTATAAAGGACTGATATTAACCCTGTTTATACATACATATCAGACTGGTTTGCTTTGAACAGTGGGTAAATGTTTATGTTGTTTTGATATTGATCACTATTTGAAACACCAATTTGTTGTTATACATTCTTGTCTCTTGCAAACTGTCCATTATTGTCAAATGCTGGAAATTTCCTCTTTGTTATTAATGAATGATAGTATAAAAACTTGGCTAGTGAACATTACATTACTTGCCTATGAGACGTGTTAATCTCTGAAATTGCTTAATACATGGATTGTAAGATAGACCTTGAGTGCATGATCTATTACGATAGAAACACTGGATGCATTTTCTTACTGCTTACTTTACTGCTGCTAAACTGTCACACTTGGCTGCCATGCTTGATATTTGTCTATTAAAGGGCGGTACTATTACGTACTAAATCATACTTAGTCAGTGTTAATCAAGTGAGCCTGGTGAACCGGACAAAGATGATTTCTTCAGACTTCAAAAGACCTTCAGACTTGCTTCTGGGAAGTGTTTTTTTTACCTACCACATGTTCATACCCCCTTGGGGGAATTGTAATAAAATGTTCTAGCATGGTAGTGTCTGCAAAAGACTTGGTCTCCTGGACTCATTTGTCAATCCGATCAGCCCAGAGTGTTTTCTCCCTTGGTTATTATTGGTTGTTGAATAAACAACTGATAATTTCTGAGTTTTTCACTCAATACCTCCAAAGTTGGGGTGGTCGGCTTGACATTTAGGCCTATTGAGGTTATTAGAATCTGTGTGTCAATGTATAAACATGCTAGGCATTATGGTCGAGTCATATGAACATGTACTAAGTCCCCCTAGGTTTTGTTTTTTTTAATTAATTTTTTAATTTTAATTTTTCCACAAAACTTAGGCTATTTTTTAATAGTCTAAATGGAAAAATTGGTCTTGTAATAAAAGTGGGGTTAAAAATCAGTTTCAGTCATGGGGGTGCTCATTTTCTAACTTGGAGCACCCGATAAACCCATAAACCCACTTTTCCTAAGTTTTGAGTGATTTTTCCATCACTTAGGTAAGAAAATCCAAAAAAATCAGATATTAATTAATTTAATTAAAAATTAATTAAATAATGGAGCAAATCCAAGTTCCTAAATCAGTGAAATTTGCTCCGATTTGATTGAAATCAGTCTCATCGGCTTTGGATTGACTGGGAGTTATCATTCCTTGACTAAAGGCATTGATCAAGGCTAAGGAGGAGCTTAACTGGCTCACACAAGTCTGAGGGTTGCACCCTCTTTCTCTCTCCTCCACACGTGTGGATCAATTTGGCAGTTGTTTGATGGGTGGGTCAGTTCACTGACTGAGGTGTCACTCCGATTTGCAATTCCAGTCTAGTTAGACTTAGTTCATCATCAGATCAGGCTCGACTTAACTCTCCATCAGCTGCAGTTGGCTCGACTTAACTCTCCATCAGCTGCAGTCTCTCCTTCAGTCAGGCATGCGCCCCTCTTGGCCTATCTGGCTATAAATTGAAGCTGTCATTCCCTTCTTGAAGCTAGTTCGAGTTGGAGAGAATAGGCTTGCTATTGTAATATCGTTGTAATCTTTTCATTGTTGAAATAAAGAAGCTTTGGAGGCTAAATGGCGTAATGCTCTCATGTGTGTGGAATAAGCATTGTCTTGCGGCTATTGATGTTATCGGTTTTTCTCTCAATTTTTGCATCTGAACCTTGTCTGGCTTGAATGATTCCGTTGAATCAATAGGAGTGTAGTTGGGCAAGTAAGATTACTTGTTTTTCTGTATCTCATAGTATATGTGTTTGAAGATCTAGCTTATACATGTTTAATAAGCTTATTTGCATGTAATTCTGGTCTCTTTTTCATATATATATCCAGATCTCATAAGGTTTTGTGCAAGATTGTGTGTTTAGCTTTCAGGTGGCAAGGATTGGACGAGTTGTGGATCTAATTTGACTCCACTGTACATTCGACATTTTTGTGAAGGCATTGCCCCTCTGTATTCCACTAACAAGTTTCCCTTGCAGATCTATCCAATAACAAGCCTTCCCCTTTCTCTTCCTCCATTTTATTAAAATCAATCTTCCAGTTACTTGTTCGTCCTCTTATGATCAAATCTACTTCTAAAAATTGCCTATACATTGTTAAATCTAGTTCCTAAGAGTCTTGTTGCTTAGATCTGAAATTTCATAAAGAATATCATATTTTAAAGATAGATCTAGGTGAAGAAATTCATTTTTTGCAAGTAGCTAAATCGTAGATCTAAAGCTTGCTCATAAGGTAGTTTCTTTTTTCATTCTTTAAAGATTTAAATTTTTCAAGAAAGTGCACATCATATTGGCTGCCGAAAAAGCAAGCCAAGATCCCAAGGAAAGCTTGGTTCCCTTTTGCAAAACTAAATTGTTCCTTTTTAACAATTTTTAACTTAGTCTTTTTTTCAGCAATTAGTGTGATGACCCAAAGCACTTTTAAAGTGTTTTTGGGCATATTTGATTTTAATAGCTTGCTGGTTTTTAGCAGGTTTGACAAAATAGAGAAGAAGACTCTGCCCGTTTTCCGACTCTTGGGAGAACTGGAGCTTCCCGAAGGGTTCCTCCACCGATGTGCTTCCTTTTAGGCTTGTTGTAAGCCTTTGGATCCCAGATAACAAAGACCAAAGTGCAATTAGTTTGCTTATATTGTAACCTTTAATAATAAAGAATCACTTCAAGTAGGCTCTTTCGAGCCCACTCCCCATCCCCCCCCAAGGGGGATCCGCGTCCGTTTCACTTTTTTGCATTTTTCCCGTTTTTTGCTCTAGCTTTGTGTTGTCGTGCAGGATTGTATACTTTGATCATATTTGTTATTATTCCATATTTTGAAATCAAAGCAATACTAATACTTACCCCACAAATCCCCAATTGAACCGAAAGGTGAAAGAGGGTCGTGGTAGGATTAATTAGAAAACATGTAGTGTGTGTTTTTGCTTCTATTTTCATTGTTACTTTTCATAAGCAAGCAGTAAAATTAACCCCTCCTTGAGTTCCCGATTGAGGTCCACTTGGACCGAAAGAGATTCCTGGAGGGTCTTTTTTTTTAACAAGAACACGCTTTTAGAATTTACTAAAATTTACAAGACTCCGGTGTGTATGCTCTGCACTTGGTTGTGGTTCGTCTGAACAGTCAAGCTACATCAAAAGCAACGCGAGTGATTAGAATAATTAGGATTCACTTTCCCAATTAACCACCGCAAGCGAAAATCCAACGCCTCGATTAAACCGTAAACGGTGGTGTTATCACATATATAGTAGCCAGGCTACCATATTCTATTTTTCAGACACAGTACATTTTTCAGCCAGATCTCTTACATATGAGATGTTGAGATGAGCAGTTTTGACGGATCATTATTGTATTAGTGGACTATTGTACTCTCCCATGTCAGGACTGAGTCTCAGGACACTCAGATTTGAGGACCAATGTAGCCATTTAGTCATTACAGAGCAGTTATTGATGCCCAGATGTATATCAGTGCTTTCTCATTTGACAGATGATGTTTCAGATAGATTATTGCATGATTATGACTCAGCTTTTTATATTGTGTTATGGTTATCATTGCTCTTATACTGATTTTTGTGACATATATTAACTTGTGGTATCATGATCTGGCGGTCATAATTATATGGACTTGGATGTATTTGTACTATGTATTGATGTCCCTACTTAGACTTGGAAGTTCCTGATCTATACTCATTGGTTTTACCCTCCTTAGGGAGAATAGAAGTAGTCATTCCCACCATTGTTTTGGCTTGCTAGTGTTGGCTCCATCATTCATTGTCTTCACCCATCCATTACCTTCCAGTTTAGTTTTCAACCCAACTGACTTCTTGACTTATGGCATGGAGGATCTTTTTCCCCGCTAGAACTTTTGTTGGACAAACCTCCCTGTTTATATTGTGTCTCGGCTCTGAGTTGGTGACAAAACTTGCTTTTGGTAAGTTGGATTGTATCCCTAAATCATTTTGGTCGATTGTCCCGATGTTTGGCACTGTGCAGAACTCCCCCTGGTCACTTGAGATGTTGTTGGCTAAAACTAAAAGCTCATGTACTACATGTATTGGAAATATTGAATATGCGCCCATGGAAAATGAAAATGATAAAACTGTGTTTCTTAACATATGTAAAGAAGGCAAGAGCAATGAAATGCCAATATACTCCTTGAAAAGTATAAGAAAAGGTCCAAAAAAACAATAGTTAAAAATATGCTATATCCAAATATTGCTAACCTTATAAAAATAAATATGTCCCAAATGAAAGCTGCAATTCGCTGTGCTTTTAAGCATTGGTGAAGTCCCAAAAGGGTCATATAGGCCAAAAAGGCCATGGAATAAAATTGATGGTCCTAATGAACCTGGATCAAGCTTGATGTAGTCATGATGCCTAAGTTGAATAAGCACTCTCTAAACAACTCACCCATTTGTGAGGCATTGCCATTCCTTATGTTATTGTTTGTCCGACATTGGTTATAGTGAGTTTTCCCTTTCCTTATCCAAAGTGTCATGATGTTGAGTAGGAAGTCATCCTTTGCTTTAGCCTTGTCAATTTCATCCTTCACCCTTCACTAGCAAATTGACTACAACTATGAAGTGAGTATAGTCCTGAAAGTCCAAGTTTGAGTAATAATAAATAAAGCCTTATATATGTATTGGTTGATGTACCGCCAGTGAAATGACTACTACTTGTTGTGATTGTTGCTTGAATGAGATGTAGAGCATGTCTTAGCCTTTTAACACTTGCAGCAGATGGATGATAGTCTGAGTTATTATTGGTGTCTGATCATTTACAGATGGTTATATTGTTTATTAGATATGGTCGATGGTCAGATAGAGACCTGTGAGGGGTATGAGTATACACCTTAGATGGATTTGGACTCCCCAAGTCTAATGAGATAGTTTATTTCCAGTTCCAGGCACTTACAGATATGATCAGGCTTATTCTGCCTTTCTGATGCAATTTTTCTTCACAGGTTGATATGTCTGAGCAGGAAAATGTTTTATTTGGATCTCCTAGGGCGTTGTATGGAACATAGGGGTGCAACCACTTGTTTGTACCATAGTACCCCCATCCCAGAGAGCCTGGTGGGCTCAGTTTGACAACGCAGGCACCCTAAGAGGCTGTTTTGGCAAGCTCATGTTTCCCGAGGCAGATTAAAAAATGATTAAATGGCTATTGAAGAAATCGATTTGGGCTACTGAGGCAAGGAAATGACATGGGATGAGTCATGATGATGAGAGTGATGTCCTCTGCACCTTCTCCAACAGTTGCAGCACTTGATTGGGCCCACACCTATTTTTTGGACATTTTTATATTATTTTTCTGGAGCTTTTGGGAGGCTCACGATTTCCTCAAGGAGGCACAAAGTCAAAGAATTAAAATATTATATTATTTTATTGTGCCATGGGGACACCCAGAGAGAGTTAGTCAAACACTCCTTGGACCCACCATGTGCTTCATTTATTTCTTGTTGAGTGGGGTACCCTCTTGATGGGTGATTTAGTCCACTTTGGTACTTTATGGTTATATTGATCCATGTATTATATGTTGAGCTCACCTCAACCATTGATTAGAATATTTTATTTTTTAATCTTAGCCACTCGTTTTGAAAGTGGTTAGGATTCAGTTATGATTGTGGTTCTCTCATTTCTATTTAAAGGAGAGAGCTTCTCATTTGTAAGGGGTCTTTGGCTCTTGGATCTGAATAATAGAAAGATTTTTCTGTGGATATTTTCTGGATCTGCTTTGCATCTGATGTTCTCAAATGGTGATTGGATAGTCTTCTGCTTCCTAGCATTGTGGAAATTCTTGTGAGATCTATATTTTTCTACTATCATTGTTTTGTCTACAGAGGGCGTTTTGGCTGGAGCGTTTTTGCAAGGGGACCTCAACTCGTTCGATTTTCTTCATCTTGGATCAAGGGGTTTTCATTAGTTTCATTGTGATCTATGATTACTTCATTTTACTTTCTTGTAGCATTTGGTTTCTTTATCTTGTATTGGCAAATCTGATATTGTTGACGTTTGCTCATGCACGGTAGGGGGCGCATTGGTGGTTTGTGGCTTACATCCGTCATAGAAATCACTTGGATCTTCCAGAATTGATCGGGATAGAAAGGATCATCACTGTTAAGACTTCTACAAGCATTTCCAGGTAAGATCTAACATGTAAATCTCTTCTCTTCAGATCTTAATCCATTGTACCTGCTTTTCTTCAATTTTTTCTGAAAACTCCTAAAATACTAAAAACCCTAAAAAGTACTAAATCTGAGAACCATCTGATCTTTGGCCAAACCACTTCTGGGTTTCATAGATCGGGCTTGCCCTTCACTAAATCTACTGCAACGCTGGTCAAATTCCTGTTGGTTTGACCTAGATCTGATTTTTAGCCTGAAAACTGCATAACCCCCACTGAAAATGTGACCTGCTAGGGTTTTGACTTTTTCTGATTTCTGACTTCATAGAATGATAGATCGGGTCCCACACAGTCCAAATCACACTCAACGCTATCCATATTCATGGCAGTTTGACCTAGATCTAAGTTTTATACTGAAACAAACCTAGCGCCTTCACTGAAAACTGGACTTTTCCGGAGTTTACTTTTTCTGAAATCTGACAGGCTAGGCTGATAGATCAGGGCTTGAGCACTCCAGAACACCCCCAACGCTGAGCTAGTTCCTGCCAGGTTTCCCTAGATCTGAAAAACTGACTTTCAGCCTCCTAGCCCCCCTTATCAGATTTTGACTTTTCCAGATCTGACCTTTACTGAAATTTTTTGACTTGGGTTTGTAGATCGGGCCATCCTGATCACATTTCCCCTCCAACGCTGAGCTGATAGTCTCCTAGTGGCTCTAGAGCTACAAATCTGCCTCTCCAAACCTTAGCGCTAGCCCTCCTTCTGCTAATTTTCCTGTAACCTGAATCTTCCGAGCCAAATCCTTTTCTGGGTCCATAGATCAGGGTATATCCCAGGTGGGTCCACTGAAATGTTGTGTTGATACTGACTCCATTGCCCAATGCACAAAAGACACTAATCTCTTATTTCTAGCGCTAACCCTAAATTGACCTTACTCCCACTCTCTTTGCCAACATTCATTGATAACTCAAGTTACTTGTCTTCCACTGAGTCTGTCTCCTTGGTACTAGACAGTCCCAACTCTGTCTTTGCTCACCCTGTCACAGTTACGTTTCCCAAGACAATGGTCATCTACATCAGTTGCTAGTACTTAAACCCTAGAGCTAGGGTTTCCATTCACCTTGCACCTTACGTACCTCAAAGCCCCATTTGATCTGTTCTGGTGTCTAGGTCTGAGCTCTCCTGTCGGGAGCAGATCCAGGTCTCCGCCGTTGTTGTCTTGGACTAGGATAACATAAAGTGAAGGCTGCCTTGATTGGCGTGACAACCATCCATTTGGGAGTCTAGGCAGTCTTGGTTCCACCCCTTAGTTGCTTGCCCCTCTACCATCCATCCTGGATCCACCTCACATAGGCAACTACAAGGTTGGTGATAACAGGTGGCAAAATACCCAAAGGAAGTGGGAACTACTGGACAGTGACCTCGAGGCACCAATCTCTGTTACATCCTAGCGGGTGTATTACGAACATAGTCTCAGAGACTCCATCCAACCCACACATTCCTTGCGGGTAGCCGTAGTGATTGTTACTTTTGGACATACTCCAAGTACCCTCGAGGTATATCTGAAGTCCCCCCACCTAATTTACTCATCTCTTCACATTAATTTAAAACGTACCAAGATACTATTGCACAACATTCACTCCAACCCTTGCAAGCACTCTTAATTATTTTCGGCTCCATTTAAGGCACTGGTCAACTGTTTATTTCTTTCAATCTATACGTGATTGGGTGTCATATCGTGCTTATCTGTGATTGTCTCATCATGTTATCTGTTGTTTACAATTGTTAAATCAAACTCCTAAAAAACTTACTCATTTAATACTATCATTATCTAAGTAACCAGCCTTAGTAACTTGTAGGGTCTACCCCCCTTGGCTTCGTTAGGAGTTTGCCTAAACAAAGGAGTCAAGAACAAGGTGATATTCTTGACTCGAGACTTGCCCCCAAGGACACACCGAGTGGCTTAAATATTTCTGCCACGTTCCCCCCCAGGTGTGTGAAAGGCGACAACAAGTACATGAATGATTAACAACTTGAACAAGTGATCTGGATATTTGCAAGTTAATCACGTTCATCACTCCTTAGTAAGCTTTCATTGGATGTCTTCTTCGTGTTCATTTGAATTGGATGTTAATATTGTGGCAACATAGAAAGAATCGTGTTATCACATATATAGTAGTCGAGCTACCATATTCTATTTTTCAGATATAGTACATTTTTCAGCCAAATCTCTTACATATGAGATGTTGAGATGAGCAGTTTTGTCGAATCATTATTTTATTTGTGGACTATTGTACTCTCCCATGCCAGGACTGATTCTCAAGACACTCAGATTTGAGGATTGATGTAGCCATTTAGTCATTTACAAAGCAGTTATTAATGCCCAGATTCATATCAGTACTTTCTCATTGGACAAATGATGGTTTAGATGGATTATATACATGATTATGACTCGGCTTTTATTATATTGTGTTATGGTTATCATTGCTCTTATACTCATTTTTGTGACATGTATTAACATGTAGTGTCATGATCTGGCGGTCATAATTATATGGACTTGGATGTATTAAGTATTATGTATTAATGTCCTTACTTAGACTTGGAAGTTCCTGATCTATACTCACTAGTTTTACCCTCCTTAAGGAGAATAGAGGTAGTCATTCCCACCATTGTTTTGGCTTGCTAGTGTTGGCTTCATCATTCACCGTCTCCACCCATCCATTACCATCGAGTTTTGTTTTAACCCGACTTACTACTTGACTTGTGGCATGGAGGAATTTTCCCTGCTAGAACCCTTGTTGGACAAGCCTCCTTGTTTATATTGTGTCTCGGCTCTGAGTTGGTGACAGAACTTTCCTTTGATGAGTTGGATTGTATGCATAAATCATTCTGGTCGGTTGTCCCGATGTTTGGCACCATGCAGAACTCCCCCTGGTCACTTGGGATGTTGTTGGCTAAAACTGAAAGCTCATGTACTACTTGTGTTGAAAAATGATATATATATGCCCATGGAAAATAAAAAATGCTAAACTGTGTTTCTTAACATATGTGAAAAAGGGCAAGAGCAATGAAATGCTAAAAATACCCCTTGAAGGGTATAAGAAAAAGGTCCAAAAGGCAATGGTTAAATATATGTTGTATCCAAATACTGCTGACCTTATAAATTTGAATATGTCGCGGATGAAAACTGCGATTAGCTGTGCTTTTAAGCACTGGTGAAGTCCCAAAGGGTCATATAGGCCAAAAAGGCCATGGAAACAAAATTGATGGTCCTAATGAACTTGGATCAAACTTGATGTAGACATGATGCCTAAGTTGAATAAGCACTCTCTGAACAACTCAACCATTTGTGAGGCACTGCCATTCCCTATGTTGTTGTTTGTTCGGCATGTGGTTATAGTGAGTTTTCCCTTCCATATCCAAAGCGTCATGATGTTGAGTAAGAAGTCATCTTTTGCCCTAGCCTTGTCATTTTCAGCCTTCACCTTTCACTAGCAAATTGACTACAACTATGAAGTGAGTATAGTCCTGAAAGTCTAGTCTGAATAATAATAATTAAAAAACCTATATATGTATTTGGTTGATGTACCGCCAGTGAAATGACTGCTACTTGTTGTGATTGTTACTTAAATGATTTGTAGAGCATGTCTTAGCCTTATAGCACTTGCAGCAGATGGATGATGGTCTGCGTTATATTATTGGTATCTAGTCATTTATAGGTGATTATATTGTCTATTGGATATTGTTGATGATCAGGCAGACACTTGAAAAAGGTATGAGTATATACCCTGGATGGATTTGGACTCTCTGAGTCTAATGAGAGTTTATTTTCAGTTTCGGGCACTCACAAAGATGATCAGGGCCATTTTACCTTTCTGATGCAGTTTTGCTTCACAAGATGATGTGTCTGAGCAGGGAGATGTTTTATTTGGATCTCCTAGGGCGTTGTCTAGGGCATAGGGGGTGCAGCCACTTGATTGTACCATAGTACCCCCATCCTAGAGAGCTTGGTGGGATCAGTTGGACAACGCAAGCACCCTAGGAGGCTGTTTTGGCAGGTTCACATTTCCCGAGGCAGATTAAAAAATGATTAAATGGCTATTGAAGAAATCGACTTGGGCTACTGAGGCAAGGAAATGACATGGGATGAGAGTGATGTCCTCCACACCTTCTCCAGCAGTTGCAACACCTGATTGGGCCCACGCCTATTTTGGGGGCATTTTATTATTATTTTTTGGAGCTTTTGGGAGACTCACGATTTCCTCAAGGAGGCAAAAAGTCAAAGAATTAAAATATTATATTATTTTATTGTAACATGGGGCACCCATAGGGAGTTAGTTAACAATCCATGGCCCCACCATGTGCTTCATTTATTTCTTGTTGAGTGGGGTACCCTCTTTATGGGTGATTTAGTCCACTTTGGTACTTTATGGTTATATTGATCCATGTATGGTATGTTGAGCTCATCTCAACCATTGATTAGAATATTTTTATCTTTTAATCTTGGCCACCCGTTTTGAAAGTGGTTAGGATTTTGGTTCTCTCATTTCTATTTAAAGGAGAGAGCTTCTCATTTGTAAAGGGTCTTTGGCTCTTGGATCTTATTAATAGAAAGATTTGTTGTGGATATTTTCTGGATCTGCTTTGCATCTGATGTTCTTCGATGGTGATTGGGAAGTCTTTTGCTTCCTAGCATTCGGGTAAGTGTTATGAGATCTATATTTTTAGGGGATCATTGTCTTGTCTACAAGAGGACAACTTCAGCTTGGGCGTTTTTGTAGGGGGACCTCAACTCGCTTGGATTGTCTTCATTTTTTATCAGTGAGTTTTCATTAGTGTTGTGGTGACCTATGATTTCTTCTTGCTATTTTTCTACAGCATATAGCTTTTTTCTCATGTCACAGCGAATCTGATATGGTTGACGTTTGTTGTGTAGGAGAGAGGGCGCATTGACTTCCTCAGGCAAATACTGGACATAAAACTCGTTTCAATCTTCTCAAATTGATCGGGATGGCGGGGATCATCATCATCAAGGCATCTACAAGCATTTCCAGGTAAGATCTAACAGGTAAGTCTCTTCTCTTTCAAATCTAAATCCATTGTACCTGCTTTTCTTCAATTTTTTTCTGAAAAAACTCCTAAATAATAAAAATCCAAAAAATATTTAATCGGGGAACCGCTTGATCTTTGGACAAACCATTTCTGGGTTTTGTAGATCGGGCCTCCCCCTCACTGAATCATCCTCAACACTACCCTAATTGTGACTGGTTTTCCCTAGATCTGACTTTCTGACTGCTCAAACCCTAGCGCCCCATTGAAAATTTGACTTTTTTCCAGAGTTGACTTTTTCCGAAAAAATAATTACATGGGTGTGTAGATCAAGTCTTCCTCATTCCAGAACACCCCCAACGTTGAGCTAGTTCCTACCAGGTATCCCTAGATCTGAAAAACTAACTTTCAACCTCCTAGCCTCCCTCATGAGATTTTGACTTTTCCAGATCTGATTTTTCATGAAATTTTCTGACTTAGGTTTGTAGATCAGGCCATCCTTATCTCATTTCCACTCCAACTTTGAGTTGATAGTCTCCTAGTGGCTCTAGATCTGCAGATCTGCCTCTCCAAACCCTGGCGCTAGCCCTCCTTCTGCTGATTTCCCTGTAACCCGAATCTTCCGGGCCAAATCCTTTTATAGGCCCATAAATCAGGGCGTATCCCAGGTGGGTTCACTTAAACGTTGTGCTGATACTGACTCCATTACCCAAGGCTGAACAAGCATTGATCTCTAAGCATAGTGCTAGCCCTTGTTGACTTCTTTCCCCCAAATTTTGACCGCTCCTTGATAACTCAAGTAACCTGGCATTTTCATATCTCTCACTAAGTCTATCTCTTTGGTAGTAGACAGTCCCAACTCTGTCCTTACTCACCATGTCTCAGTTACGTTTCCAAAGGTAGTGGTTATCTTAATCAGTTGCTAGTACCTTAACCCTAGATCTAGTTTTACCCCCCACGGGTCACTTTAGATCAACCCTTGTATGACTGAAGCCCTCATCCAAAGCCCTAGTCTACTTACTACTATCATCCATAGATCTAGAGTCTCTAATTACCTTACACCTTACGTACCTCAAGCCATAATTGATCTGATCTAGTGTCTAGATCTGATCTCTCCTGTCGGGAGTAGATCTGGGTCTCCCCCATTGTTGTCTTGGACTTAGATAACATAAAGTGAAGACTGCCTTGATTGGCGTGACAACCATCCATTTGGGAGTCTAGGCAGTCTTGGTTCCACCTCCTTAGTTGCTTGCCCCTCTACCATCCATCCTGGATCCACCTCACACAAGAAACTACAAGGTTGGTGATAACAAATCTTATACATATCTCTCATAAGGCACTGGTAACTAACATTTTGCATAAGAGATATAGTCTTGTGTTTCCTAATGTCTTGCAGAAGGGCTCTCCCCTTGGAGGTTTTGACTCTCCAAAGAAGTTATTGGAAGAGTGGCTAAGGTGACAGTGGTCACTCTCTTCTTGTATTACTTATCAATGACTAGCCTTGCTAGTTCATTTGGTAACATGCCCTCCTCTCATTTGTAATCATTAAGAAAGATCATGGGATCAAATATCACTGAAATCTTATTCTTACTTGTGTACAAGAAAAATTAAGTGGTGTGCACCTCTCTTCATCTTTTTTTAGGGTTTATATAGATCAAATTATGGTGTGTGAGGTATCTTTGCAATCTTTCAAGACTATTCCAAGAGAATAGGATATTAGGGTTTCCTTCTCTTCTCCTCTCTCTCAATCGTGGTAAGATCTTGAAACCTCTTGTCTTGAATTGCCGAAAGCATCCAAGGTAAGATCAATTTAAAATTTTATGCATGATAGCTTAGTCTTGATTGGTGAGGCATCTTTAGTGAGGAATCCCTCTTGGTTTGGGCCTTGGCATCTTGTTTGTCCTAATTAGGTCAAGCACTAACATAACCTAGGGTTTCTTAGCCTTGCCCTAATTCATCAAGCATTGAATTGTCAATTCTTTGGAGAACGCTAGCCCCGATTTTTCTCATTGCCTTGAAAAATAAGACCTACATCTGCTTCCCTCATCTTCTCTTTTTCCAATTTCCAAATTCTATATTTTATTTTTAAAAATCCAAAAAAAAAACAAATATGTAGAAAAACCTAAAAAACCAAAAAACATTGCAGTATTGAAGAATCTAATCCATTAAAGTGATGCGCCTTACTTGATTTTATGGTAGATCCTCGAGAGCGTTTTCTTCTTGTGGGTAGCTTGAGAGATTAACAGTTATGTGCGAGTGCTATGTATGTTTTTCAGATCTGATTTGACTGGTAGAGCCATCTAATTTCATCTTTGAAGAGTCTTACAAGTTGAAATCAAGGTCTAATATCAGCCCTACTCACTTGGGCGTCCATCTAGTGATTCAAGTTAAAATTCTTGTGATTTCTGGGAGTTGGTTAGGGCATAAAGCCGATCTGGTAGGTCATTTCCAAATTTCTCTTACTCATTTATTGACTGCCCCAAAGGTGTGATTCTTATCCCTATCCGTTAGGGATAACTTCATTAGTAAGTTGGCATTGTTACAAGTGGTTTTCATCTATTTTTTAGCATATTTTTGGTGGCAGACCTCTTATTACAGCAGCAAGGCTTTTAATCACTTGCCCTGAATTTGAACATTTATTCATTCAAACTCCTATACTCTTGAAGTACTTGGTAAACATGCTTGTATCCATTGCTTTGACTCCATAAGGCATTGATCTTTTTTAAGAGGTTGCTCATGAGGTATTCTTGTTTTACCTGTTTATTTCACTTATATAGGGACTCCTTCGCCTCTAGGAGTTGGCCTAAAGCATAAGAAGAGTACATTGTGATAACATTGCATCTCCTGAGTAGTTGCCAATCTTAACACCAGCCTTCGTGACCTTTCGAAAGGGTGCTCATTTGTGAGGTAATGACAATAAAACCCTAACTTTCACACAATGTAAGATTAAAATTTTCACACCTTAACTACATAAATTTTGACTAGAGATAGAAATGTATGTCTTCTTTACAAAACTTCAAGTATCATCAATGTTGGAGATCCCTAGACAAAGCCATGCATAGTGTTACCCCTCCAAATGCATCTGCATTTTGAGTGGTTAAGACACTATTTACAGGAGCAGTTTATCTTCTGTTGCACCTCTGTTATCAAAGACAGGGATTTTCAAGCAAGTGCTTTCTGAAGTGTGCATTTAATGATGCCAGCACCGAAGTTTGGGGTGTTGGTTTTTTCTATTCAGCATTACATAGCTCAGTATGAAGGTGACCCCCCATCTATGAAGTCATTGCAATCAGTGATATGGATCTCGAAGTTAAAGACATGTTGAAACTTATAGAAGAGGACACTGACTCCTTTGCCAAACGTGCAGAGATGTATTATAAGAAGCGACCAGAACTTATTAGTTTAGTTGAAGAATTTTACAAAGGTCGTCGTGCTTTAGCAGAACGATATGATCACATTACTGGGGAGCTACATAATGTGCAATGTAATATGGAAGATGCATTTCAAATGCACTATGCAATGGATGATGTTTCTCCTCAAGCTTAACTGATTAATAAACAGAGCCAACGCCACTTGGGGAAAGAACTCGAGGGTTTTGATTTATTTTTTTTGACAGAGACAGGTCACAACAGATACTTTGGTTTTCTCAGAAGAAATGGGAAAGGAAATTCAAAGTCCAAAAAATTCTTCCTCTTTCGGATGCAGAAAATGACAAGAACTTCGTCTGGGCAAATTGAAGTTCCAATTGAAATAACAAAATTGTAGAATAGAATCCTTTCAACGAGTTAGTTTTGAGCATCTTTTATTATGGCGGTCGTAATGTATTTGACCAAACCGGATACTGTTGATTCAGCAATACACAAAAATAAGTTCGGTTACAATGATTTTCAAGGCATGAAATTTGGAAATCATGATTTCTATGTATCTTCATGGCCCGCTCTTTCTTCAACATTTGAATTGTGGAGTTAGTTGTCATGTGGCAGTCGAGTTCAATCAGCAGCCGAATCGTGGAGATTGTTTGACCAACATCGTGCCCGTCCTCCAATTCGCGGCTTCCAAGAAGATTTTGCACGGTGTTCACCGTTTGACAGCCGCAGGAGAGATGTTTTGCAGTTTCACTGTTCCTGGAGCAGCCAAAACGACCATCTTCTATCATGACCCCATGCCATTTTTTCTGCCATTTCCCTTGACAACCGAATCGTGGAGTTTTGTTGAGCAGTTGTTTACAAGTTAGCGTGAATTCTGGAGCAGCTAGCATGGAAACTTAATGACCCCCATCAACTGAGTGGGTTGGTTGCACCGTCACACTAAAGTCGACGTTCAATATTGGTGCCAAATGTATTTCCTTCAGTCGCAGCCTTGGGGGATTCGATCTGTAGATTGACGTGTCAACAAATACACGGTAAGCAATTTCATGGATTAGTTCATATATCTGAGGTGATTTAATTCGTGATTCCCGACATTCATACATTGGCTGCCGAGTGCAGTTTTGGGCAAAGACATGATTGTCAATCCATTTCATCATGTATTATGGTTGATTGGCAGCTATCTGTGAGCTCAGGATTCCATTTTTGGATAAAATCGAATTTTTAGCAGCCACACTTAACATCCAGATGGTGGTCACTGTCAATTATTTGTTCTATACGTCGAGGATGTTAGTCATAGACAAAGTCGTAGAAGCAAATTTTAAAATGATTCCTGACGATTGTTTACAAACTGTGTTTCTTTCGGCGGTTAAGATGATTATGTGGAGATTAAGTCTTACTCATCGTGGAGCAGTCAGCACGATTGTCTCTCAAGCAGTCGATGGCATATTTTGGATGAGTCAATTGCATCTTTTATAACACGCCAGCATTGGTGATACTTTTCCTTTAAAACAGTTAAACTTTCTGTTATGATACGCATGGATAAAAGGGGGAGTGTTTTCCAGTTTTTATGTGGCTAAATCCAAGGTTTCTATTTGTCCAACGATCAGTTTATGTGGCATGTGGCGACACTTCACTCACTTGACCAACCTCCTGCTATTTGGAGTATCCTATGATTGTTGGCAACCAACTTCTGGAGTTTCCATTAAGCAGACGAGTGGGGTCTCTCTTAATAAAGTGTTAGTTACACTTTAGCTTTGTAGTGGTCTTTTTAGATTTTAGTGGAGAGAAAAGTGGATCTCAATCCACTTTATCTTTATTATTTTATTGTCTTTATTTTATTTTATGAGAATGGCTTTTGTCTATAAAGAGGCCAGCTTTCTTGATTGTAACAAGATGGAAAAAGTTGGGAGGATTTTTCCCATCAAGCTGAATAGAAAAATCATGTGGGGGTTTTTGGATACATATTGGGCATCTCTTTCATGGTTGTGTGTTTCATTATAAGTTGTAGAGTAAATCTAGCATAGAAGGCTATATTCTAGTCCATTGGGAAAGCATTTGCAGTTGTCAAGTTGTTTGTTGACGTTGTGTTTTCAAAAGATCTTAGGAGCAATTGACAGTAGTCAGTTATACTTATATTCTCCTTGTCTTTGATTATGGAACGTACTAGTTTAATCTCACTTGTGTGAAACGCAAGGCCCCCTTGAGTCCTCTTTTGACTCCATTCTCCCTTCTGGTACTGACACTGGTCTTCCCTCGAGGACTAATCCTCCTTTCCTTCCCATCACTCAATCAAAATACCCTTTTTATTTACAACTGTTTCTCTAAGGCAGCCTCTTTAGTTCACCTTGCCCTTTGTTGCACCTGCCTTAGCAATCCTACCTTAGGGAAACCCCCCTTGAGTTGGAGGAGAGCCAACCTGAAGCGGGGAAGAGAGGAGTGTGGTGGCATTAGCTTCTCTCTTGAGAGTTGTCATCGAGCTGGTGTGCTTACTTTTTGGGCTTCAGCACACGCATGCCAGTTTTGGGTGATAACACATAGATCCATGCACAGTGCAGTTTGAAGGTGCCAAACCCATAATCATCCTCTCTAACACCACTTGTGATGAATATAAATCACAATAAAGCGTGATAAACCCACAAACACAATGTACAACAAAGATGGACATGCTCCCAAAAGTATTACTATGATGAGTTATGCAATCTCAACTATTAGGAGAAGAATTCCACATATCCCAAATACATCCAAGTACACAAATCATAAATTAATGCATGTAATAATGACTCTAACGACTTCTTCTATATTCTAGTTTTCATTCATTGTCAATGTAGGCCAACCTACCATTGTATATAGATTTGACCCTTCATGTACCCCATTTAGGGTCATTACATGCATTACATTCTAAATCTATGATTTAATTGTGCACCATACACATTATAGAATACTACATATGTAATGGCGTAATTGGTTTGATATAACAATTCATTTGTTAGTTTGACAATGAAATCTGCCCAGAAAACTAGTTTCATAGACCTGATGGACAGCTTGTATAGATTTGTGTTTTCTATAATACTATAAATAATTACAAAATCCATAAAAACAATTTGAAAACAAGCTAGGCTTCTCCATCTACCAAGTACCATATGCCAAATAATTAGAGAAAGCATTCTAAATTTAAATACAACTTAGTATTCTGTACTCAACAGCTCTCCAATAATGAAATTTGTCTAACATGAACAGAAGTATGTACTACATATGAACCAAATTTCTTGTATATAAAGATCTACAAATGATTTCTGGCAATTTAAGGAAGAATGCATTCTAGGTTTATTTATTATTAAAAAGAGCTCTTGTATAAAATACAAAAGTAATATTACCTCCACCTACCCTTACTGAGTACAGCGTATGGCCTAAATGTGAAAAAGTTGTCCCAATGCAGATCATAAGCAACATATACAAGACCAGTCGGAGCCAAAAGTATCCAAAATCTCTCGACATGTTCAAAGATGACCTCCGGGTCAGGATTAAAACACGTTCAAAGGCATTTGCATGCCCATTGCTTTTAACCATTGGACCTGGCTGCAACATAAAGAGTAACGTTAGATGCATTATCTTGGTAGTTACCAGTATGCAACATATCTCTCAAAATCTCTCTCATAAGATATACAATGAAGGAAATTACATAAAACAAATACCTCAAGAATAAGAAAAAAGCCACAAATATCAATAAATTTTAAAATGATGGCATTTATGACTACACATGCTGCTTCGGGCTTGAAATATAAGATATAAAACCAAAAACAGATAAAACTATGCATGTTTATTGGAATGCCTTCTACAAACAAGTTTGAAAATAGTCACTACCCCTAGGTTACTATAAAACTCTAAGCACAAATGCTATATTCAAAATAAGTCTCATAAAATGACTTTAATATTGACTAAAATGTATGGATCAATTACTGCCTGGCTAATATGAAACAATCGATATTGTATAACTTCAAACCAAGTTAAGTTTCCAACCATTTCAATCATGTTCAAAAGGGTTGTGACACTAATAGATGTGCAGGAGTCACTAAATCCATCACGGAAAACCTCCTGTTACCCCTCTTTCAGCGAGGGCTGACCTTGATTAGCTGTTCTTGAGATAAGATTTGTGGCTTACTCATAGATCATTGGTCAGAGGTCTTTCAGCATTATCAGATAGTCCATGTGCCTTGGATGTGCCTAGTTAGAGACACTCTTAAGTGTTGTGAGTCTGTGACACCTCTAACCCTCATTGACTCTTTTGCATGTTTTCTTATATGATGATATGTTTGCATGAGATGTTACATTTATGCTAGTATAATGACTCGTATGCTTAAAACAATTACTCATGTCTTAATCTTTCCTTGGTGTGCTCTACCGTAGAAATGTGTTAGTCCAAGAGTCCAAAGGTTAATTTGTACTTTGGTGAACTATGTTAAGTGATTTCATCCATTTCATAACATTTTACCAACCTTTTTTCATTTCGCTAGCCAATTCATCCATCCCCTTCATTTTCCCCTTTGTGAATAATCTATCAGCAATGATAATCTAGGGTCTCATTACTATTCCCATGTATGAATGCCTCAAATAAAGCAAAACTTATCTTGTACTCTCAAGGATGATGCTGATAAATGGAAATGGAAAACTATCGGAGATACTCCTTTTGCAAAAAAGCTAGGTTCCCTTGTCCCAGGTTATCAAAGCCAAATCTAAAGCAAAAGGGACTTAAGCCAATGAAAGGGCTATGAAATGCAAATAAATAAAATATCAAACAAAAAATGAGAAAAGGGGTAGCAATATGAAGGGGCGAGGATGGATGACCCATAAAGCACTTCCTTAGGCGCAAATGTTGAAGAAACATTATAACTCTTGAAAGTTAGGGACAGATCTATCACTCTTATATTGCTATGATGGTTAATTCACAAAAAACCCTTTCTTCCCTAGTATGTACTTCACTTCATGTACCCTCACTTGACTTTAGGTAGCTAAGCTATGCAACTTAACTTAGGGATCCCACATCTAATAAGGACTTTAATAGGGTCACATTAATGTTATACTGGATGAGTAAATGATAAATAAGCAATTGAATTGCTAGAAATGTATGATTGTAACTTAATTTCATGTATTATTTTCATGTTTGAGAACATTGCCTAAGTTAAATGGTGGGTTAATCTTTAGCACTAGAGTGATTTATCTTACACACATGCTATGACACTTGATGTGGTATGTTTGATGACTATTAGGCATTTTCCTATGGAGCGCTGCACTTGTTGAGGGTTACTCTTGATGCTTCCTAGCATCTTGATGGAGACGTCCCCCTTCTACATGATTTTTACCCTCATTCTTGATACGTGGGAGCTTGGAAAGGCTTCTAGATCCTCCTCTCACATTTGGAACATTATCAAATCACATTTGGACCACTAATGATGACGTTAGATATAGAGATGGGGTTGTCCCTCACACATGGGATCTTAAGAACAAGTTGTTGAGTATTTTTAGGAGAGCTCTATGGGGGTTTGACCCTCCTAAGGTCTCCCCTTCCACTTGGCACCTCTATTTACTAGAGAACTGCCCATTTGGGCATGATCCACTCTTTTTTGGGCATTTTGTATCTTGATGTCACCTTGGAGGTCTATTGGAGCCATAGGTGTGGCTAATCTAGAGGAGCACCCTAAGTTTTGGGCATTGCTTATTGTATATGGTTGCTTCTATGACCATTTGGAGTGGAGCACTCCTCCATTTCATGCTCTATTGTACATGTTGTCACATACATAGTAGTTGGGCTACCATTATCCCTGAGCAGTCCTAAGCACATTTTTGAGCCAGTCCTTTACTTTGAGATCAGTAGATGATGAGCTTCTAGTTGATGATCACTCTTATTCAGTGGATCCAAAGCATTCAGATGATTAGTTTTATGCCAAGAATGAGCCTCGTGACCCCAGATTTGATGACTGAGTTAGCCATTCTTCATGTTTCAGAGCAGAGATGGTGACAGTGCCCATGATGTACAGCAGTAGTGTTCAGTGCCTTCAGATTGTTCAGATCAGATGCAGATATATGAACCAAGTGATATATGGATATGTACATGTGGATCTTAGTTTTGCTCTGTAGTCTATTTTAGCAGTTAGACTTGGTTGACAGTGGTTGTATGTTGGCGATATCTTATTGGTTTTCATTGAAGTCGAAAGTATAAGTGATCTAGTTGCTATGTTCAAGAGATTCTTTTGTATACTCATTGGTCATGCCCTACTCTTAGAATGGATTTGGTCATTTCCCTTTAGGGACACAGCTTGCTAGTCTTCATCCATCTGTTGTCTTCCATATTTTGTTTAACCCTGACTTGTATCTTAACCGATGACATCTAGGATTTCCCCCACCTTCACCTCTATGTTGGAATAGGTCTCCCTGTTTAAAATGTGTCTCGATGTTGGTTTGTGTGATTTTCATCACTGAGATTGTCTTCCTCTAGGTCTTGAACACAAGTTGCCCTACATAAAAGTGTCTTCAAACACTAAGGCATCGGAACTTAAATGTTATATTTAAATGGATGCCTAGTCAACAAAAGCAATGTTGTTAAACACTAATGCAAATAAAGTGTAAAAGTCACCCAGTTGCCAAGAGACAAGCACTCATCATTTGTATGATATGAGGTCGTTTGCCCCCAAAGGGAAGCAGGGTGGTCACTCCATCGCACCTATGGACAGTGGCAGGCAATGGAGGTCATACCTAGTCATTATCTAAGCCCCTCCAGGCTATTCAGGGCACCTGCTCTCCAAGGATGGCTAGTTAATTAAATGTTAAAGTATAAATGTTAAATCTTAAAGTGTGCAAAGCTGACTGTAAATCAAATGCAAATAAAGGTTGTTTGTATAGAGTCTAGTTGAAACATTCTCATTATTCCACCCATTTGTGAGACACCACCATTCCCTAGTATCCACCTATTCCAGCTTATGTGTTGTACGGATCCCCTTTTCCTTTAGCCTAGATGTTCACAGTGTCGAGTGTCAAGTCATTCCGATGGCCTTACCTTGTTTCTATAACCTTCACCCTTGATTAGCAAAATGGCCAAGTCTATGAATGAGCATACGCTTGAGGCTCTTGTTTAAAGCAACTGATTACTTTAACTTGGATCAATTATTTATATGTATTGTGCTTATAATCGCCAATAGAAGCCATTTGTACTTTAGTCTTACTGCTAACATAGATAATTCAACATGTTATATCCATCTTGTACTTTGCAGTGTCAGAAATTCTCATTTGGGTCATTGTTTGGACCATTTTTTACCTGGTCAACCTAGTTTGACCAAGTCGGCGGCAGGGTTTGAGATGAATTTTGGCTTGTGATGGTTGATGATGATTATTTATGGTCTATCAGTGTCCATTAGACATAATCATGCTTCAGATGATGATTTATCATGGTGGCTTGTGTTATTATCGTGGTTATCAACATCTACAAGCTTTATTATTATTATTTTTCTAACATGGATGGGGCCTTTGATGTATATCTTTTCTGGACATATGGTGTATGAGTACTCATTCCTTGTAAATTTGGATTTTCTGAGTCAATGGTGCACTCAGTTTTCAGTTTCAGGCACTTGTACATGATGTATAGATTATTTTGATCATCTAGTGGCTCCTTGCTTCAATAAATTTAAAAAAATGCTTTTCAGTGGTTATTTATTTCTCCTTGGGTGCTACAGGGGAACATAGTGTGTAGCCAGTCGATATTACCATATTGTTATGGTGTCGGTTCCATTTTCGCATTCAGTTAATGCCCAGGCTCAGTCAGCAGTGAGATATGAGTGTTTTTATTTTCCTAAGGCAGCATTTTGGCATATTAAAATAATGAAAATGGCTAATAAGGAAATCGATTTGGGTGAATGAGGCAAGGAAATGGCATAAGGTTGATCCGAGGCACATTATTGATGTTATCTTCACCTTCTGGCATCAATTGTACTCTTCATATGGTCAACACATCCTAGCATTCATTATTTTGGGTGTTTTCATGTACTTTCAGGGGCCACGATTTGCTCATTTCGTCACATGTTGATGATATATTGATATTTTATGTGATGATGTGCCATAGGGTCATGCTAGTGAAGGATATGTTTACCTCCTAGCTGTAAATTTTCCTTTGAAATCCAAACTAGGGATAAACAGTATATTTAATTTGTTACTGGAAACCACACATGAATTTCATTTACTAGTATTGCAACAGAAATAAAACATTGAGAAACATCCACAACATCGCATAAACATAGACACGGTATTTTGGGTATGCAAACCCTTGGATAAAACCCAAGATGGGAAAACTGGTGCAGCAGTCAGATATAGAATTTATATTATGAAGATATGGAACTTTTATAACCAGTAGATAAATACACCCAACCTGGCGAATGGAAACCTCTACTAAATCACTTAACAACCCAGCAACAACGTACGGCCACCCTGCGCAATTGTACGGACTCTGCGTCAGCAGTACAGCCCAGTTGTACGAAATTCGTACGGTGCTGACGTTGGCAGTACGTAATCCGTATTGTAACTGTACGGCAGTTGTACAGCTCTGCTGCTGTGTACGGTGTTGCTCCTCTACGTCATATGTACGGTCCTCGCTCAATTTGGTGCTCCGACGAATCTATCGGGTAGGTGCTCCTCTGCCTTTTCTCTAAACTCCTCCGTCTAACTTCTCTATGTTTGTATCTCACCTCTATACATGTCCTCTCCACCAAATCTCCTTTTAACTCAAATGGCTAAGCAAAAACCCTAACCCTCACTATGGATCAATGGATGTGATCCTCCCGTGAGATCAATGGCCAAGATTAGATTAGCCATCACCTAAATATTTCACTTTTCACTTTATTAAAGTGATTCCATTAAGTCAAAATCAAATTAGAATAATTAAAGTATTTTCCTAAGTCAAAACTTTGGAAAATCACTTTAATACATTTGGCTTCCAGTTTAATGTCTTTCTAGCATGCAAGGACACAAGCAATGCTAGAAGACCTTCCTTATTGCCACTTTCTAACACTAACCCCACCATATGCTTTTTTTCTTGATCCCAGTCACTTGCCATGTGGTGCGTCCCCCTTGAGCGTATTAGTGGGTGTGTCCCCTCTTATTTTTGAGTTGATCCATGTGATGTATGTCCGGCTAATCTTAGTCATTGATTAGAGTGATCTTATCGTATGATCTTAGCTCTTGATCTTTTTGGATCTAGGTTTGTTGTACTAGAGAGATCTATTTATTGAGATGCTCTCTCATTGTAAAGGGACTTTTGACTCTAAGAATATTGGAACACAAGAAAACTTTTGGAAAATCTCTTGGAATCTTTGTGAATGTTCTTGTACATGATTGTTATACCTCTTGCTTAGACATTTCAGTGGGCATTGCATGCAAACAACATACTTTTTATGGAGGCCGAATTGTTCTTGCAAGGATAGCGACTTGCTTGAGGGGAGATTGTGGAGGCAACTTGCATCATCTTTTCTTGTGAATCGTTTCATCTTCAGGGAATGATCAATTGTTACTTTGGCATTGAATCTTTCTCTTTAGATTTAACTTGCATTGCTTCTCTTTATTTTGTGGATCAAATCTCACTTCGGTAGTTTGGATTTGCAGGTGGAGAGGACACACTTCCTCCTTTGGGAAAAACGTTTTACTTGGTGGATACGGGATCTAGCTCGACATTGTAACTAGGTGGAAGGATCATCGATGTACAAGGTGGTCGCATGCATTTTTAGGTACAATCTACAAGATTAGTATCATTTTCCATGTTTTTATCCAATTGTCACATAAAACCCTTGTTGTTAAAACCCTCATTTTCTAGATCTAATAGATCGGGCGATTATTTGAGTACAGCACTGAAAACCCACATCTAAAATAATTTAAAACCCCTAGATCTAAAGTTTAGCATTAATCTGGCCCCATTTACCCTTGGATGTAGCACTAGTCACTCCTAGGTGGGATGCCCTCCTTGGGTTTTTGGTCTATTTTCAGATCTATTAGTTGGGTATGCTTGAACCCGCCTAAAATCCACAGATCTAGTCATTAGACATCTCGATCTACTCCTCTAGGTCCACTTTGTCCTTATTTGCATAAACCCTAAGTGGATCTAATTTGGGTATTCCTCATTTGTGTCGAAAAATATAACTGTGAAGGTCCTTTCTCATAATTTTGGTGTGAGTGCGATGAGAAGGACTTGTAAAGGTTTTGTCCTTTGTATTTATGTAAAAAGAGTCTTTTATGTAAATAAAGTGATTTTTGACTTATACTTTATAAAATGGGTCACTTTAAGTGATGTATTTACTAATTGATGTATTTAATTATTAAAAAGTGACTTTTAAATGATGACCCTTGATCTTGTAATTTATTCTCAGCCCTAGATTAGGGTATTTAGGGAAAGACATTACAATTTAAAGTATAATACAAAATGAAAGGACATTGTGAAGACACTCACCATCAGAGAGGAAGAAGAAGAATGTGAAGGAGAAAGAAGAGATACCCTAGCAGCAATGGCACGATTCCCAAAGAGAGGAGCAACAACACATTTCCCAAGGAAGCTTGCAGACCATACAACAATACATGAGCATTAAATGCAGTCATAGGTGTGGGCACGAATCCCAAGAAAGTAGCAGCCAAATTTATTGCAGATTGTACCAATCGTACAGCATTAATTACAAGCACGTGTGGGCACATTTCCCGAGGCAGACCGTACAGCAGAAAAAATACGGGTTGTACAACACATGTGGGGGTCGTACAGCTATTTGTTGGCACGGAAATAATGGTATTTGTCTGTTGTTCCAATTTGGTGAAATTCTGTCAATGAGGGTTGAAGATATTATTTCTTGTGTTGATGAAAGTTTTTTGAGTATTCTTCTTAATAAAATTCTTCTTAGGGTTTTCCCCGAAGCTAGGGTTTTGCCTGGTCTTTTGACCAAAAATTTATGTGTTTCATGTGTTTGATTGATACTTCAGTTTTCAAGAAGATATTGAAGTGGTGGCTTTTATTTTAACATTTATGAGTAAAATTTTTATTAAAAACCCTAGATGTTCTAGTGTTTGACAAAATGTGCGAATGAAAAGTTTTCATATTAATGTCAAGTGTTTCTTCAATTTGAACTAGATCTATCTAAATCTACTTTCCTAAACTCCTTATGGTACATTTCGCTTCAAGTTGGGTAATTTTCTCTTACCTTAAGCCTCCCCAACTTGGCCTAAACCTCACTTACCACATAAATATCTCTAGATCTAAATCTACTCTCTCATTGTTCACTCGCATATCCATTCTCTATGCCTTATAGTGCTTTGTGTAGGGTCTCCCCCTTGACCATTCAACAGATTGATCTATAGTGACAAGAGCCAGTCCAGTGTGACAAGAGCCCATCCAGTGTGACAACTACTCCTCTTTGTAGTGGACAAGGCCCTTGCGATGTCACTTAATTAGCTACCTCACCTTTACCGTCTCGGGTAGGATACCTTTAGTGGGTAGATAAACTTTGAGTGATAACAGTACCATTCTACTCTCACTTGAATTTGACTAGGTGTTGTGCCCCCTCTCTCTTGGGGATTTAGTTGCTTGAGCATTCTTTATCATTTTGGACTCAATCTTGAAGGTTCCCTAGGATTTTAATACATCTATTATTATTTTATTGAGAAGAAAGTTAAATTTCTCTACTGTATAAGAGATCTCTTCCTCATTAATTTGTTGTCGTTAGAGAATAATACTCACTTTGCATCTTTGGTTCTTTGTTCTCTTGGAATTTCTTCAAGTGACGCACAACTTGATGGCTAAGTATTGAAGTAACTTGTTTCTTTGGCATTGTAAAGTCTATGAATCTAGTCCATAGAAGGGCAATCTTGCTCCATTGGCTTCAGTGCTATCAAACCGGATTCGTCCAAAAGGGCCTGCGTGTCCCGTGTCCGCGTGTCGGACACGGACACGCTGACAAAACGTGTCCGACACGTCTTTGCAGCGTGTCCTGTTTTCGAACACGCGTGTCCGAGCGTGTCCTGTTTTCGGACACGCGTGTCCAAGGATTATCAGTGCGTGTCCGGAAAACAGGACACTTGTTCCACTAAAAAAACGCCCAGAATTGCTTTAAATCAAAATTTTCACTTTCTTTTTATCATTTGCAAGTGTGGAGAGGGTTCTAAAGTGTGTTTGGTGTGCAGGTGAAGAAGATTTGAAGGATTTAAATGTGTAATTACTAATGTTAAATGTGCATTGACTTTGATTTCTATTGAATATTTTTTAAAATTTGGATCTATATGTCTATATTTTTAATATATATAATATTTAAATATATATATATATATATAACGTGTCCTACGTGTCCTGATTCTGGGGGTCACCATGCCCGTGTCGGACACTCGAATCCCCGTGTCCCGTGTCCCCGTGTCAGGTGACTTAGCTTCAGTGTAAGAATCTTCTATACTTGTGTCATGCTTTAATTTTGTAACTTGATTAAGTATTTGGCATCTTTGGAGTGTTAAGATATAAGGCTATACATGTAATAAAGTCACTTAAGTGACTTAGGTTAAAAGTTAGGATTTTAGGCATCTTCAAATTTTAGGCATATTAGGGTTAGCGTTTTGGTCACTCAAACCCTTTATAAGAGCGAGGACCCTCATTGTAATATTGCATCATATATCATCTCATATTAATAATATTGTGTTGTGTGATATTGAGTTCTCATGGATATTGTGACGTAACTTTGTCTAGGGTTTCTTGATTATTGATATTTGGAATATATTATCAAAGCGAGAGTGAGCCTATGTCACAGAAATTGAGATTAGTCGTCGTTGTTATAGTCAGCTAACCAAATCAAAGTGGAAATTAATAGTGCAGCTGCTGACGATCGCTAGTAGAGAACATGAATATAAGGTGTCATTTTTTTATGCAACCATTACACAGACTTTTGTATAGCTTTTTTCAGCCATCAAAATGATACATACACTATATATACAATTGTTTCTCAGTCATCAAAATGATTTATACAATCCGTGGTTTTGTCCACACCCCCAAGTACAAAAACACCATTCTCCATGTGCTCGATTCTCATCCTACATTTTTTAATTGCAAGAAAATTTTGAGACCTATGATGATGGTTCACACAACCCACGTTGTCAAGTTTATCTAAGAAGAACCATCAAATATCATCATGATATTGGGTAAAGAAGGAATTGCCCTTAACATCATCATGATATGATATCAATTCCTTTGTAAAAATAAATCAAGAGATAATGGAGTTCTTTTTGCGTTCACAAAACCATTGGTACCACACAATCTGCTCAGGTTCTAAACATAAAGATGCAATAGTTACCTTTTGTAGCTTTGGCACCTAGTGTATAACAAAGAATTGCTCCATCTAGAATATCCATGCTATGGGGTCCTTACAATAAAACTTCCTCGTATCTATCTTTGGGAGTTGGATAACCGTTGGAGACCATCCTTGATCACTTCCATTACTATAATCAAATCCTCTTGGAGTATGCTTATTAATCGAAGGTTGCTCAACATGGACACTATTGTGATTGTCCTGAGTACCCTATGACACATCTTCACCTTTAGGGTGATTTTCCTTTGGATTTTGTATGATCTTAGCAATCCTTTCCATTCCCTCCATCATCTCATTCTCTAAATTAACTGAATCAACCATTCTCACAGTCCCTTTAATCAAATCTTCCAACTTGGACACCCAAAAAGATAAGCCCTCACTTTCATTGAAGGTCAAAGATGAATCCTCTAGTGGTTTGATTATAGTGTGAATCTTTCCACCACCTTTTGGTTCCATGTCGAACAATAAAAATAGATATCAACAATCTTTATCACACCTTTGAGATCACCCAAAATAGATCCTTCTACTAAAAGTCATTCAAATTTAAAATGTACCTTTTTCAAACTCTGATTTGGAGACTAATTTGTTAGCCGACCTTCCAATTGAGGTAACTCTAAACTTTCAGCCCCTCTAAGTGTGAAACTTTTTTCTACTGCGGCCTGATATGTCTTGTCTTCAATGCCACAAGTATGACCTAATTCCGATGTAGCAATAAAAAGTTATGGCAATTTTCCCAACACTTAATATTTTTTTCCCTTTTAGAAGAACGAAAGTGTACAGCCTACCATGTGCCCAATTTTTTGGATCTGATTCTTAAATTGCTACCACTGATACTGTGGTATATCTTCTTTCTAATGCAAGAGGTCTTACTCAATTTGGATCTCGCATACCCCAGATATAACAAGTTTTCCAAAACACCTGTATGAGACTAGTTTTTGGACTAGTCAAAAACCCTAACTTCCACAAAGTATATTTTAAAAGTATAGAAAACCAAGAGCTGAAATTTCTACCACAAGTACTTCAATCTGTCCTTTGTGTCCCCTTCGATGTTCACTATCTAAAACTTCGTAAAAAAAATTATAACGAAAATGCCAAGATGACTGATTTTGGAAGCGACCAAGTTCTGATACCAACTGTTGTGTAACAAATTCTCCAAAAGAGGATAAATAGACAAGAAAGAGTAATCCACACCTTAATAATGAAGAGAAAAGATTAATAGCAAGCCTCTTCGAGTGGGAATCCTCCTTATACAATGTACTAATTACACAAGACAAGATGATTCAAATGAAAAGGTCTCTTTGATAAATATGGGAGACAGAAAGGTACAATTACCACTAATGTACTCAAGCTGGCATCAATAATGTAACAATAATATTAAAAAGTGCCCAATTTAGGGGGGATGGGCCACAATTTAGGGCTTAACATAGTTGGGGGCAGTGTTTTAAAACTCGGCCGAGTTCGAGTACAAGTCAGCCGAGTTGGCCGAGTTGACCTCCAGCCGAGCTGACTTGGCCAGTAAACCGACTCGGGTGACCAGTTCAATATCGAACCGGCCGAGTCGGTGTCCAACTCGTCTGGTTCGATAATGAACCAGTCAACTCGCCCGAGTAATGGGATGACTCGCCCGAGTTAATCCGAGTTGATGCATGGAGTTATAAAAACTAAATTTTTTAATTTTTTTAATTAATTCCTAAACTTTGGAACTTCAGATATGTCCTGCATGTTAGTTGATACTATGCCTATTCTTGTCTCTTAACCTGCTAACGATTTTTGCTAATGGTTATTTAGTACTATAGTAATTCTTGTATTATAAACAATTTACAGATCTTGTTACTGTACTAATCTTTATAAACTGGAGTTTCTCTCCCATTGTGAGTGGGTTAATCAGCGTTGAGGCCCATTCGTTGCCATTTTGTTGATATTTCTTGTAACTATGAGAAACTAGAAGGAAATTTTGCATGGTTGGAACTTGGAATGATGAGTATGGAATCTAGACTTTCAACTCATGATATTTGTTTACTTTAATCAGCAAAGTCTATATATGCCTCTGAGGTTATGGTTATATTTCAATTAGCAATTTAGCAAATGGTAAAATAATAACTATATTGAATATGGAAATAATCAAATAAAATAAATTAGTGAATTATGCCACTCTACAAGCCATTTAGGCCTTCTTTGATTATGTATTTTCATTTTGTTTCAATCTTCCAAATATGTATTGCACAGTACACATTATGCCATTTCGATATGTTCACAACTTCACCCTCATATGGTATATAGTATATATATGGGCAGACTTCGGTTATTTTGTCTCTAATGCTTTGGAATCATGGATCATTGGATTAGAATATTTAAAGTATTTTTTTCTTTAAAATTTAAATATTTTATGTGTTTTTTAGTGAACCGAGTCATTACCGATTCATTGTCGAGTCCGAGTCCAAGTCCAAGTTGACCCTCAGCCGATTCCGAGTCCGAGTTTTAAAACTATGGTTGGGGAGACAACGACACATCCAGAGTTAGTGAGGATAGCTCTTAAAGGCTTCACTAAGTCATGGGCGCCATTTGTCAAAGCAATTGTTGTGCAAGAGAATCTTCCTAACTAGGACAAGTTGTGGGATGACTTCATCCAAGAGAAGACTTAAGAGGAACCTATGTATGGAGGCCAACAAAAGGTGATGATGAGGAGAATGTTGCTCTTGCAAGTCATGCAAGCAAAGGCAAAGCGAAGGCCAAGAAGAATAGCAGTGGAGAGGCTTTCTCTCAAGATGGGAAGAAGAAGGACATGAGCAAAGTCAAGTGTTTTGCATCTCCCAAGTTTGGCCATTATGCAGGTAAGTGTCCAAACAAGAAGGGAAAGAGTAAGGCACAAGTTGCAGCATCACTAGACACACAAGTGAGTAAGTTCGTTGCCAAGTTTGAGAAGTTCTCATTGGTGTCTTGTCTATTTGGCACCTTAACGGAGGATGCATGTTTCGTGGACAGTGGTGTTTCTTATCATATGATGAGATTGTGAAATGTTTTCACCAGTATTTTAGAGAAAGACTTAGAGCTACATGTGGAGCTCTTAGTAATGGTGCCAAGGCAAAAGAGGGGAAGGTAGATATCCAATTTCAATTAGAGTCTAGAAGTCCTTTGGAGGTGAAGGACATGATATATGTATGAAGGCTAACGAAGAACCTACTAGCGATTTCGGCCATGGAGGACAAAGGGTACGAGGTCTATTTTCAAGATAGACATGTACTTGTTAGGAAAAAGGCTCCAGTTCAAATACATGACAAGTAATTGGGAGCAAAGTGGGTAGATTGTACTTGTTGAAGGCTTAGCATGTACATGCCATGGTTCATGAGAGTGATAGTAACAGTTTGTACAAGCTATGGCACAAGAGGATGGGCCACTTGCATCACAAGGATTTACCGATATCGAGGGAGATTGTTACTAGCCTTCCACAATTCAATGTAGAGCAACAGGGTGCATGAAGGGATGTGCACTTGGCAAGTATGTCAAGACGAATTTTTCGAGCAATGATAACAAGTCCAAGGGGATACTGGATCTGGTACATTCAGACATATGTGGTTCTATGTTAAAGGCATTGTTGACTGGTTATAACTACTATGTGACCTTCATTGATGATTTCTCCAAGAGGACATGGATCTACTTCATGAAGACCAAGGATGAGGTCTTTAGTCCGTTTCAAAAGTTTAAGGCTCTAGTGGAGAATCAAATGGAGAGGAAGATCAAATTTCTAAAAATAGATAATGGGGGTGAGTATACCGGAAATAAGTTCAGATATTTATGCAAGGAAGCAAGAAATAAGGAGCTAACAGTACCTTACAACCCATAGTAGAATGGGGTTGCAGAGGATGAACAGAGCCATCATTGGAGCTACCAATGCAAAGATCCATGATCAGGCTTTGCCCGTGTTTCTCTGGGAAAAAGCATGCAACACGATAATTTATATTCAGAACAGAAGTCCTCATAAGGTCTTGGAGGACAAGACTCCTAAGGAAACGTTCACAAGAGTGAGACCAAAGATTGGTCACTTCCATATCTTCAAATGTCCAATGAATGTGCATGTACCATCAAAGAAGAGGACGAAGTTGGAATCTTTACCAAAGAAGGGTATTTTTGTGGGGTATAGTGAGACTTCAAAGGCATGTAGGGTATACATTCCTTGACTTGGAAAGACGATAGTGAGGATATATGTTCCCTTTCTTGAGAGCTGAGCCTTTAGGAAGTCACATGAAACCCTTCCAACAGTGGCAGAGGATAAGGAGTGAGAGGCTCCAAAGGTTGAGGAGAAAGCAACACCAAAAGGTGCAGGGACTGAGTCTTCAGATGAAGAGGAGGAGTTGGAGGCTCCTTCTAATTTTGTCAAGAGGATGCCAAGGTGGCTAGAGCAGACACTTAGAGATGCTTAGAAACATGTGGAGGCTCCTAGGAGTACTTTCATCCAGAGCAAACCACTAAGGCAGTTTCCTACTTACATGGCACTCATGAGTGATATCATTGATTCCAAGCCTACCAGTCGTGAGGAGGCAGCAGGCCACCAGGTTTGGAGGGATGACATGATGGAGGATGATGCATCCATCATGAACAATGATGTATGGGATATTATGTGGAGGCCGGAAGGGAAATATGTGGTAAGATCAAGCATGCTGTAGATGGCAAAGTTGAGAAGTACATGGCAAGGTTCGTAACTAGAGGGTTCTCCCAAGAGGGAGTAGACTATGAGGAGACATTCACTCTAGTAGCTAGGTATACTTCTATCAGGTCTATAATATCTATTGCTTCAGAGATGGGGTGGAGGATACATCAGATGGATGTGAAGACATCCTTCCTCAATAGGGTGATTGAGGAAGAGGTATACATTGAGCAGCCTTAGGGCTTAGAGGTGCATGGGAAAGATTCTCATGTGTGCATGTGAAGAAGGCATTATATAGATTCAAGCAAGCATAGAGGGCATGGTACTTGAGGATTGATGGGTATCTGTTAGCTATGGGCTTCATCAAAAGTGAGGCAGATCCCAACTTGTATTCTATGCGTGTTGGCGATGATCCACTCATCTTGGTACTTTTTGTAGATGACTTGTTCCTTACAACGTCCGAGAAGCTCTTTGAGATGTGCAATCGAGATATAGCTTCGAAGTTCAAGATGGAGATTGTAAGATCCCAAACTATGGATTTTGACTACTGCATGTGTTTACTGTCCTTTGTTTACTGTAGTTGTTGGTTTATCTTGGTTTGTTGGTGGTTTACAATGTTTTGTGTGATAGTGGCTTATCCAAACAATAATTGCATGTCATATTGAAGTTAGTAAACACCATAAATCCCATGATATCAAGCTTGACACCCAGTTGAATACATAAGGAATTGTTCATTCAAATCTGGTAATAATAATTGCTTCTAATTAGTCACTAGTAATCATAAATCAGAAATAGCATAACTTTGGCCTTACTAATAGTAAAGGAAGTGTATTGTAATGGTTGTAGCATGTAATATCCATATCCGGATATTCTCAATGATTACTCAATTGAATAATCAACCAATGGAAAACAACTCCATATTGAAAATATAAAATAAATATTGAAGATGAATGATAATGATTTACAATTACATTCGTAGGGCTTTATATAAGCCTTATCGTGCCCTTTCGAAGGAAAGGGTACATCTCTATACTTTTTTTCTAATTAATTAATTAATCATTTTCATTTATTAATTATTAATATTAATATATATATATAATAATTATATATATTAATATTAATAATTAATATCGATATTTAATGTTTATATATATTTATATATCTTATTATGTTATATATATGTTTATATAACATTGCCTTACGGTTCATGATGCTTTGTCCTCAAAGCATACTTTATAAAACTCGTTTATAATTTAAATATGGGTTATTTCATAAAACCATGTGTGGTTTTATGAATTATATTCCTTAACCTTTTTTTTCTCTTGCCCATAATTCTTTTTCTTTTTTTCTCTTTTTACTTCTTCATTTTTCCCTCATGGCCTTTGCTTCATATTTGGAGTGGAATTAATACTTCTTCAATGAAATTTGAATGGCTTAGGCCAATTTTTGGTCAAAAACCAATTTTCATCAAAGAAACTTTGAATATGAATGGCTAAAAGCCACTGTGAGGTCAAAGACTTAAATTCAAGGAAACCTTGACAATTTTGGCCACAAGCCAAAATCAGTTTCGCTTTGATACCAATGTAATATCTGTATCCGAATATTCTCAATGATTACTCAATTGAATAATCAACCAATAGAAAATAACTCCATATTGAAAATATAAAATAAATATTGAAGATCAATGATGATGATTTACAATTACATTAGTAGGGCTTTATATAAGCCTTATTGTGCATTTTTGAAGGAAAAGGTACATCTCTTTACTTTGTTTTCTAATTAATTAATTAATCATNATATAACATAGCAGCTTATAAATATAATCAGATCTGAATATAGAAGTTGTAGTAGTATGTTGTCATAGGAAAGCGCTACCACCAACTTGAATATAATCTCAGTTAATTGATTATGTCAAATGCTGATAGGTAATATTTTGAAGGATGAAAGTATGTCTCCCTTCAAGCTCATACGTATAGCATGCATAAACTTGTAAGCCCGCACAGAGATGAAACACACCGTAGTTGTTCACACCTTCTTGAACTTTGAATTAGATCTCTTTAACACGGGATAACTCATTGGAATGATTGTTGATGTCTTCTTCTAATGGTATAAGCCTAACAGAATTGTCCATAAGTTGGTGAACAGCAACGAAAGTGAACTCCTTATGGTTGTAGCAGTTGACATACATTAGAGGAAATTTCAATTCAAAATGGGCCTCCTAAAATGAACTAATAAAATAATAGTTAAAATAATAAAATAATATTTATTAATTTTGGAGGAAGAAAAGAAAAAAACTACTTTTTTGTTTGTATTTTTGACATATCTCCCTGTGTTTTTACTCAAATTTCGATCGGGAGAGCTCGTTGGATGCAGAATTTAATTCTGCATCCAACGAGTACCCACTCGGCATACTTTTGACGGACCCCGCTACCCCAAAAACAAGAAATACCTGAAAAATGGAATGATGATGTAGCGGGTACTCGTTGGATGCGGAATTTAATTCCGAATCCAACGAGCTCTCCCGATCGAAATTTGAGTAAAAACACAGAGAGATATGTCAAAAATACAAACAAAAAAAGTAGTTTTTTTTATGATACCTATCCCCAAATTTATATTAAAAAGGTGTTTAAGACCTATACAGTATTTCAAATTTAAAGCAATTTCATTGGCTAACACATGATGACATGGAATTTGAATAAAAGTTAAAAGGCCCATCTTGAGTTGAAATTTCCATTAATGAATAACCAATGTTCATAACTCTTCTGGTTGAGTAGTATAGGAAAGGCATGCATGCCATGCAGAGATGATGGAGGAGAAAACATGTGCCATCACTCATGCATGCAAAACGTCTTCTTTCTGCTTTGAATATTTCTTGTATATGCTTTAGATTGATGAACTGGGTGCTAGGAATCACCATATAAGATAACAACTACCCTCTGAAGAGTTGAGTGTTGACATGCAGATCATATGGAGACTTCTGGATCAAACACGAATTACTCCCTCAACTAGGAAGTAACCCATGCAATAAACGTCCCTCTCTTCCTTGAATCAATTCGCTATTGCTCTTTGTGGACAAGGATAATCTCCACATTTGCTATATAAGGTTATATGACTCCTCTGAATAGATTGGAAGAGACATGCGAAAGAAATATGGCATCTCTGGCTCAATACGAATTGCTAGTCTTTCCAATTCTCCCAACAGTAAATACGTGGCTCTTTTGGTGATCAATCTCCTGTATGTTGGATCTTCAATGAACACTGAATGATATGAAGTCCTGATGATAGATCTGAATGATCTATCCTAAAAGTGATTAGGGAAGATAAGTTTCGCTGCCGAAAACACTTGTCGATTGGGGACTCACACCCTCAACCCCAACTCATTGCTAATGTTGTTGTTGTCGAGCTCTCGAAACTAATCTCAAAATTGAATAATAAACTTTGATACCTTTTTGGTTCGACTTATCTTCTTATATAACTTTTACGGTTTGCATGACTTTAACTTTCGCATGCATGCAAACCTAATTGCTCATTAACACATGCAAAGTGAAATAAGGCCTGCATGCTTGTTGATATCTGCTCCAATGGCCTTCTATAATCTACTGATGATCTAATAACACTAAAGTGATGTTCCTTTTTGCTCCTAGTGATATTAGTCCTCGGTTATTCCCTTTTCTTTAATACCCGCTCGAACCTATGGGAATAAAAATAGGTTAACGAGTGTCTCTAGGTGATTTAATTGAAAGAGGGCATTACAGACATTGACATGATGCACTACTTTTTAGGATTGGAGGTGTAGCAACAAACAAGTGATATTTTCCTGGGACAAGGAAAATATGTAGTTGATATTTTTGTTGGGATATAATAAACCCACTTAATAGTTAAGATAAAACATTTAATCATTATTTGATTAATTTCCTACCCACTAGCGTAGATAGTTGGCATCCACTTGCACCACATGATCAACACTTGCCATATATACCCCAGGAACGCTTTTATCCTAATTCTGGTTTGATCCTACCAACTTTATTGACTGCCAGAATTAGCAACTACGCCTTCTTGCAGATTTTTCCTTTAGACTACTTTATTCCTGCTTTTCAGTGGATAAGGAAAAGCTAGTCCACTAGGCAACTACTATCTTTTATGGCCAATTCATCATCCATGATTTTATCTCCATATTCCATGATGAGCAATATTTTCCTTTACACATCATCACTCACTCATGCCTTCGCTAATTCGTGAGCTCTTGGTCTAATTAGTAAACTGCTTTATTCACATATGGGGGTTTATCATATTTAGTAATCATGCTTTATGAGCTAGCATGAGTTGTCTCCTAGCAACTCTATTTTCCTTTATAAGGATGTATTACCTATGTAATAATATCAATCATCATTCATTTATCATTCCTAATGTGTGTTCATAATTATTCTTCTCTCCTTATGCCAATTCTCTACAATTCTATGTGAGGTTAATTGTGTCCCTAAATCCTTAGCTTGTTTATAGAATTCTTCTTACCATCAAGGCTTTCGAATTCTAACATGGTATCAGAGCCTAGGATATTAAAGCTCTACATGACATCAGAGCTTTGAGAGTTCATTAATTAATCATTCTTTTCAGATTTGCAAGTACAACTTCAAATGGATTCGAGAGTATCAGTTCCTCCTCTTGCTCCATTCACAAGTTATTCAGAGTAGAAATTGAAGATGATTTCATCTCTAAAGATGACAAAATCTCTATGAGATATCTATTGGAGCTGGTAAAGAGTCTTATGAAGAGCTAAGTGATTGGTTGAATGATTGTGATAGAGCTTTTGTAGCTATGCGTTTGGCTATTTCTCCAAGCATGCACTACCTTATTGATTCTGCTAAATACCCAAAGGATCTCTGGACAACATTGGATAGAATTTTGGGCAAGCACAATGAGGATTCTTCTAGCTATTTGGAGAGCGCCTCTAGCCCCTCAATGATTGCTCTCTCTCAAGATGTCTCGGCCTCTACATTCTCTAATGAGGTTGGTCATGATGAAGAAGTCTCTCATGCAGTTCTTGTTGCTACCATTTTCTTTGATTCGAATGCTTCCTCTTTCTATCAAGAAGCAAATACTGAAGAGCCATCTTTTTATGTATCTCTTGAAGTTGAAGATCCTGATTCATCTTCTTATTATGCTAATAATGAAGAATAAGTGATTAATGGGGCTGCCATCGCCATTGTTGGTGATTCTCTCACACATTCAGTGTTCTATGTCTTCTATCATGGATTCTGAGATCCATATGCCAGATCCTTCACACTTTGTGCATACCTCTCTTCTTGATGGTGTGCAACTCGGTGTCTTTTTGGATGCTTGCTTAGCTAGATCAAGTCCTATTGGTGTCATACCACTCACCATACTTGATCCCATGCGCTTCTGCAACTCCTCCTTTATTCTTGGCACTCATTCTCAGAGCCTCCTTGAAGATTTTGAACATCACTTTCTTTCCTCCTTACATACTTCTACCACAGAGGATTCTTTATCAGTTTATGCTCTAGAAGATGATCTCTCTTCTTCTCATGAGTCTATTGATGTACTAGTACGTGTTTCTTTAGATACCTTGGAAGCTAGATCAATCTATGGAGTCTCTGCATTTGCACTCCTTGATCCTAAGCCTTCTCCTTTTTCCTACATGATCACTTGCACATCTCCTCTTAGTGTAAATGAAGTTAGAGATCTTATGCATTCGCTTGGACACTTATTTCACCTATCTAGAGCTTATTTCATCTCTATCGGTTCGAAGTTCAAGTCATCGTACCATCTTGGAGTTGATAACAACTCTCAAGAACTTTCAGTCCTACTTACACATCATTGGATCTCAGTTGTTCTACATGGTCCCGGTTTCCATCCTGCTGTTGTTTATCTTTTTGATTCAGGCGAGCAGATTTCTCTTCTTCCCAAGAAGAAGATTCCTCCAAACATCAACATTTAGTTAACAACAGTACCAGCAGTTCAGCATTTTTTTGGTTTTCCTTTCATGTCCTTTCTCGAGGGAGGATTTTCCCCATGTGGTTTTGCCTCTTTCCTCAGTTTTTTTGATAAGATAAATTGTAAAAGGGTGGCCATAGCCTTGTTGTTGGGCCCTATATGCATCTATAATTCTGATTATTTCAGAGATATCATCATAAAGTCAGACTTAAGGGGAGTTGTTGGGATATAATAAACACACTTAATACTTAGGATAAAATATTTAATCATTATTTGATTAATTCCAAATTCCTACCCACTAGCCTAGATAGTTGGCATCCACTTGCACCACATGGTCAACACTTTCCATATATACCCCAAGAGCGCTTTTATCTTAATTCTAGTTTGATCCTGCCAACTTTATTCACTACCAGAATAGCAACTGCGTCTTCTTGCAGATTCTGCCTTTAGGCTTCTTATTTCCTGCTTTTTAGTGGATAAGGTAAAGCTAGTCAACTAGCCAACTGCTATTTTTTATGGCAACTCATCCTCCATGATTTTCTCTCCATATTCCATGAATAGTAATATTTTCCTATACACATCATCACTCACTCATGCCTTAGCTAATTCATGAGCTCTTGGGCTAGTGAAGAAATTGCTTGGTTTATCATATTTAGTAAGCCTGCTTTATGCGCTAGCATGAGTTGTCTCCTAGCAACTCTATTTTCTTTTATAAGGATGTATTACCTATGTAATAATATCAATCATCATCCATTGATCATTCCTAATGTGTGTTCATGATTATTCTTCTCTCCTTATGCTAATTCTCTGCAATTCTCTCTGAGGTTAATTGTGTGCCTAGATCCTTAGCTTGTTTATAGAATTCTTCTTGCCATCAAGGCTTTAGAATTATGACATGATATCAGGGCCTAGGTTATCAAAGCTCTACATGACATCAAAACTTTGAGAGCTCATTAATTAATCCTTCTTTTCAGATTTGCAGGTTTATTTTGCAAGTATAACTTCAAATGGATTTGAGAGTATTAGTTCTTCTTCTTGCTCCATTCAAAAGCTATTCAGAGTGGAAATTGAAGATGATTTCATCTCTAACGATGACAAAATCTCTATGAGATATCTACTGGAGTTGGTGAAGAGTCTTATGAAGAGCTAACTATTTGGTTGAATGACTGTGATAGAGCGTTTGGAGCTGTGTCTGGCTATTTCTCCAAGCATGCACTACCTTATTGATTCTGCTAAATACCCGAAGGATCTTTGGACAGCATTGGATAGAGTTTTGGGAAAGCACAATGAGGATTCTTTTAGCTGTTTGGAGAGCGCCTCTAGCCCCTCAATGATTGCTCTCTCTCAAGATGGCTCGGCCTCTACAGTCTCTAATGAAGTTGTTCATGATGAAAAAGTCTCTCATACAGTTCCTATTGCTACCATTTTCTTTGATTCGAATGCTTACTCTTTCTATCAAGAAGCAAATATTGAAGAACCATCTTTTTCTATATCTCTTGAAGTTGAAGTGCCTGATTCATCTTCTTATGATGCTAATAATGAAGAATAAGTGACTAATGGAGTTGCCATTGCCATTTCCATTGCTGGTGATTCTCTCACACATTCAATGTTCTCTATGTCTTCTATCATGAATTTTGAGATCCATATGCCAGATCCTTCACACTTTGTGCATTTCTCTCTTCTCGAAGGTGTGCAACTCAATGTCTTCTTAGATGCTTACTTAGCTAGATCAAGTCCTATTTGTGTCATACCACTCACCATACTTGATCCCATTCGCTTCTGCAACTCCTCCTTTGTTCTTGGCACTCATTCTCAGAGCCTCCTTGAAGATTTTGATCATCACTTTCTTTCCTGCTTACATACTTCTACCACAAAGGATTCTTTCTAAGGTTATGCTCTAGAAGATGATCTCTCTTCTTCTCATGATTCTAGTGATGTGCTAGTATGTGTTTCTTTGGATATCTTGGAAGCTAGATCAATCTATGGAGTCTCTGCATTCACACTCCTTGATCCTAAGCCTTCTCCTTTTTCCTACATGATCACTTGCACATCTCCTCTCAAAGAAAATGAAGTTGGAGATCTTATGCATTCGCTTGGACACTTATTTCACCTATCTAGAGTTTATTTCATCTCTACTGGTTCAAAGTTCAAGTCATCATACCATCTTGGAGATGATTACAACTCTCAAGAACTTTCAGTTCAACTTCTGCTTACACATCGATAGATCACAGTTGTTCTACATGGTCTCAGTTTCCATCCTATAGTTATTTATGTTTTTGATCCAGGTGAGCAGATTTCTCTTCTTCCCAAGAAGAAGATTCCTCCAGACATCAGCATTTAGTTAACGGTAGCACCAGCACCAGCAATTTTTTGGTTTTCCTTTCATGTCCTTTCTTGAGGGAGGATTTTCCCCATGTGGTTTTGCCTCTTTCCTCATTTCTTTGGACAAGATAAATTTGTAAAAGGGTGACCATAGCCTTGTTGTTGGGCCCTATATGCATCTATATTTCTGATTATTTCAGAGATATCATCATAAAGTCAAACTTAAGGGGGGGTGTTGGGATATAATAAACCCACTTAATACTTAGGATAAAATATTTAATCATTATTTGATTAATTTCCTACCCACTAGCCCAGATAGTTGGCATCCACTTGCACCACATGGTCAACACTTGCCATATATACCCCAAGAGCGCTCTTATCCTGATTTTGGTTTGATCCTGCCAACTTATTGACTACCAGAATAGCAACTGCACCTTCCTGCAAATTCTACCTTTAGACTGCTTTATTCCTGCTTTTCAGTGGATAAGGTAAAGCTAGTCAACTAGGCAATTGCTATCTTTTATGGCCAACTCATCCTCCATGATTTTATCTCCATATTCCATGATTAGCAATCTTTTCCTTTACACATCATCACTCACTCATGCTTTAGCTAATTCGTGAGCTCTTGGTCTAGTTAGGAAACTGCTTTATTCACCTATGGCTAAGTTGTAGGAAACTCTATGGGGAAGGGCATACCAGTACCGAAAACTCCCCTAAACGCAGGTATTGATACGAAACACCGTTGAAACGCCGCCAATCGTACCGTACGACGTTTCACGATTTGGAAACGTCGTACGGTGTGGCCGACAAAGTTTCGGGTACTTTCCATGCTGTACGACACGTTTCCAAAAAAAAAAATCGGTCGTGGGGTCCAAAAAACAATGGTTTATATTAAAATTAATTTTTAGACATCTAAAACCCTATTCTAAAATCTTTATAAGCACATGTTTGTCATAAACTATTCACAATGTTTAGAGAAGAGTGTCCTTCGAAAGTGACTGAGCAATGAAATTCCATCAAATTTTTATTGTTTGTCTTTTTCTTGCAGTCGTTGACAAGTTATAAGCAAAGTCCAAACTTTGTTATTAAAATATTGACCAACGTTTTGATCACAGC
This sequence comes from Pseudotsuga menziesii, assembly GCA_001517045.1. Taxonomy (NCBI): domain Eukaryota; kingdom Viridiplantae; phylum Streptophyta; class Pinopsida; order Pinales; family Pinaceae; genus Pseudotsuga; species Pseudotsuga menziesii. Next base: position 108,232 of record LPNX011206737.1, on the reverse strand, counting down.
ATCCTTCGATCAACGTTTTGTTTTTTTTGTTTGTGCAACATCTTTTTCTTATAAAGGCTTAAGTTTGTGCAACACATAAAGCCCCAAGTATAAACTTATAAAGGCTAATTTTGGATGTAAAGCCTCATCTATAAAGGCTAATTTTGGATGTAAAGCCTCATCTGATAAAGGATCAGTTAATAAAGATGTGTTTTTCTTCTCAATTATTGTTTATTTGTCTCGTTCTTATTTTTTTATAAAACAATGAGGTATTTTAAAATAATATATATATATATATATGACGTTTCCCCCATCGTACCCATTTTGGGGGGGTCACGTTTCTAGGCGTCCCCGTTTCGGAAACTCGAAAACTTTTCCACATTTCGTATAAACTTAGACCTATGGGGGTTTATCATATTTAGTAAGCCTGCTTTATGAGCTAGCATGAGTTGTCTCCTAGCAACTTTATTTTCCTTTATAAGGATGTATTACCTATGTAATAATATCAATCATCATTCATTGCTCATTCCTAATTTGTGTTCATGATTATTCTTCTCTCCTTATGGTAATTCTCTGCAATTCTCTGTGAAGTTAATTGTGTGCCTAGATCCTTAGCTTGTTTATATAATTCGTCTTGCCATCAATGCTTTAGAATTCTGACACTTTTGAAGAGATTTAGGATGGTAGATTGTGTTGATGTTTATAGCTATGTGAGTTATCCTCACTAGCTAAGTCGGCCCCAAAAGAAAATAAGAATAAAATGTATTTTATCATTCCAAGAAGAGAAGTCGGCCCAGGCATAAGTCGACCCCAAAAGAAAATAAGAATAAATTGTATTTTATTATTCCAAGAAGAGAAGTCAACCCAGGCAGCTAGGCAAGTCGGCCCCAGTAAAAAGTCACCAGAAATCAAGTATAAATAAAGGAGATGCCCTCCTCACTTGACACACTCAAGCAAGTTCGCTCCAATCAGCTGGAAAAGTGTGCAAGAGAGAGAGAAGACTATTCTTGGGTTGTAGAAGACGAATTTTTGGGATTCTTTCTTTGGCATCATCTTTCCATGTGATCTCTCTTGTCATAGATCACTTTCATATCTAATTTACTTATACTTTGTACTGGACGGCTAAGTAAGAAAAGGTTGTTAGGTTTTCTTCCTTGAAGGGTTTCCCAAGATAAATCCTTTGTGTTCTTGTGTTTCTATGCATGGTTATTCTTTCACTGACCCTTACTTGTATACATTGCAATTAATGTTGAAAGAGATGAAAATTATATTGCTATCTTAAAATATAACATGGTATTAAAGCAGTGTTGAATAGATGTCATTGTTGAAAACTAGGGCATCCAAGTTTGGACCTTTCTCTCCATAGATTGTCTTGAAAAGAGTTCTTGGGAAACTTGCCCTAGTAAGGAACACCTTTCTATGAAGGCAAAATCGAGATTGGTGAAGTTTCAATTTTGACCTAATTTCTGTTGGAACTAGGAAATTAGGGTTTCATATTTTGAGTTGATCTATCCACAGATTCTAAAAAAAGGAGGGCTACTCAACTCGCCCTAGGAGCACACATCTCTTTGTGGAATTAGTTTTTTCAAAATTCAAAATTTCATTTTTCACCTAGCTCTTGCTAGGGTTTCTGCAGCAAATTTCAAATCCCAATGCTTTGGTCTCCAATCAAGATGGTTGTTGGACTCATAATAGAAGACAGATTGGAGGGAGTTTCAAACTTTCAATCTTGGTAGAGTAGGATGTTCATGTTCCTAAATGAACATGATCTCAAGGATCATATACTCAAAGACATTCCATGGCCAGAAGGAGCTCGAGAGAAAGCAAGACTCAAGAAGAATAAAGCCACAACCATGAGGATTTTGATGGACTCAGTGAAAGATCATCTTTTGTGACTTATTGCAAATCAAAACACTACTAAGCAGAGATGTATGATGCCTTAAAGAAACTTTATGAGAATGAGAATCCTAGCAGAATTTTGGCCCTAAAAGACCAACTTCGTTAAGTGAAGTTCACAAAGGATGATTCAGTTTCTTCTTATTTCTTGAAGATTGCACAAATCAAAGATCAACTGGCAGTTGTTGTTGAAGGTTTCCCTGAAAGAGATCTTGTGTTGACATTTATGGGTGGACTTCCTCCAAAATGGAAGCCATTTGTGAAAGGGACATGTGCTCATGGCTAGTTACCTAGTTTTGATTAGTTTTGGACAGAATGTATCCAATTGGAAACAAGGGAGCTTGCCTCTACCTCAAAGGAAAATGAAGAAGAACTAGTTCTTGCAGCTAGAATTGGAAAGAGGAGAGGAAAGTGGAACAAGGGCAAGAAAGGCATCAAGTCAATCCAAAATCCAAAGATCAAGAAGGATAAATCCAAGCTCAAATGTTTCAATTGTGGCAAGCTAGGTCACTTTGCTGCAGAATGCTGGAAGAAAGGAAAAGGCAAACATGATGCCTCTACAGCTAAAGAGAAGCATGCACCAGAAAAGAAGAAATTTGAAAGGATTACTTTCTTGTTACTGCTCTTTTAGGTTCTATTTCGAACAATGATGAATGGCTGAAAGATAGTGGTGCATCTATGCACGTGACAAGTTCTCAAAACCCTCTCTCAAGGTTGTCAAATAAGCATGCCTCTCTTTAGGTTGAACTTGGTGACAATACCAAGTATGAAGTAATGGGACCTAGTTCAACATTCTTCCAGCGATACTCAATTATTCTTTACATTTTGGAAAGGTGTTTCTTGTACTAGGTCTAAAGAAGAATCTTATCTCCATTTCATCCTTGGAAGATAAGGGCATGAGAGTTGCATTTGTGGATGCTCAGGTGGACTAAAGACTCAAGCATTGATTGAGGCAAAGTTATTGGTACCTGATTTGGGGGTCTTTACAGATTGACAGGAGAGCCATCTCAAGCTCTTGTTCATGATTATTACAGTATGAGTGAGCTATGGCGTCATAGATTTGCTCACTTACATTATTCAGCTCTTCCAGCCTTGAGATAGATAGTCTCAGGTATTCCAGATCTTCCAAACAAACATGACGGTGTATGCAAGGGATGTGGACTTGGAAAGAATTCCAAGCATTCTTTTCCATCTAGTGACAAAAAATACAAGGGAATCTTGGACTTGGTTCACTCAGATATTTGTGGACCTATGTCAGTACCATCCTTGGGAGGATACTTGTATTTTGCTACTTTCATTGATGACTTCTCCTGGAAGACATGGATCTATTTCTTGAAGAGCAAGGATGAAGTCTTCTCCAAGTTCTAAGAATTCAAGGCTCAAGTAGAAAACTTGACAGACCAGAAGATCAAGGTCTTCAAATCAGCTAATGGAGGAGAATACACTTCCAAGTATTTCAACAATCTCTGCAAGAATGCAGGAATTAAGAGGGAGCTCTCAGTACCTTATAATCCCAATAAAATGGGGTTGTTGAATGAAAGAATAGATCGATTATTGAATCCACTAAAGCATTGATCCATGATCAAGGGGTTCCTATGTTTTTATGGGCTTAAGCAACCAACACTACAGTGTATGTTCAGAATAGATGTCCACATTAAGCTTTAGAGGACAAAACCCCTGAAGAAACTTTCACAAGTGTGAAATCAGAAGTTGGACATTTGAGGATCTTTGGTTGTCCAACCTATATTCATGTGCCTAAGGAAAAGAAGACAAAATTGGAGCCTTCGGGACAGAAAGGCATATTTGTTGGGTACAATGAAACTTCAAAGGCATATCGAGTATATATTTTAGGGCATATTAATATCAACAAAGATGAAACTTTTGATGAAGAAGTGGCATTCTGAAGATCTCGAGAATCTCACATGGATAATGATAATAAGGAGCAAGAGGCTCCTATACTTGAGGACCATGATCTAGATCATCAGAAGATTCCTTTAGAGCCTATCTCAGAGCCATAAACTTCTTAGAGATGTTGGACGGGAAGAAGTTAGGATGGCTTCTCGATACCTAACAGTATGCAAAAGGACATGCAGCTCCTCGAGGTACATCTAGAGAGAGCAAGAGACCGTAGAAATACTCAAGATATGTAGCCTTAATGAGTCACATCAATGATTCAGAGCTTTCTAGTTTTGAGGAAGCAGTTGCACATCAAGTCTGGAGATATGCCATGATGGATGAGTATCAATCCATCATGAAGAATGATTTTTGGGATATTGTTTCGAGACCTGAGAGGAAGTCAATAGTGACTTTCAAGTGGATCTTCAAGATCAAGCATGCTACAAATGGAAGCATTGAGAAGCACAAAGCCAGATTCGTAGCCCAAGGCTTCTCTCAAAAAGAAGGAATAGATTATGATGAGACATTTGCTCCAGTTGCCAAATACTCTCCTATCAGGTCCATTATTTCTCTTGCTTTTGTCATGGGTTGGAAATTACATCAGGTGGATGTAAAGACTGCTTTCCTCGATGGTATAATTGAGGAAGAGGCATATATGGAGCATCCTGAGGGTTTTGTTATACAAGAAAAGGAGTCTCATGTTTGCAGGTTGAAGAAAGCTCTTTATGGGCTTAAGCAAGCACCCTGAGCCTGGTACTCCAGGATTGACAGTTACCTGACAGAGTTGGACTTCACCAGAAGTGAAGCATATCAGAACCTTTATTACAAGGTTGTTGATAACCGTCCCTTGATTCTAGTACTTTTGTGATGATCTCTTTCTCATAAGGGATGAGAGTCTAATTGCCAAATGCAAGAGGGAGTTTACTCATGAATTTGAGATAAAAGACCTGAGGTTGATGCATTATTTATTGGGTCTAGAGGTGTGGTAGGGACCTGATGAGAACTTCCTTGGACAAGGGAAGTATACCATTGAGATCTTGCGCAAATTTGGCATGATGGACCGTAAGTTCATGGCTACACCCATGGAGGAAAATCTAAAGACGTAACTTGATTTTTCCATATCTTCAAATTTAGTGAATCCGACCATGTACCGCCAGTTGATTGGTTCCTTGTTGTACCTGGTTAAAACCAGGCTAGATATTTGTTCTACAGTGAACACGTTGAGTCAGCACATTGTTGAGTCGAGACAAGTGCATTGGGTAGCATCTAAGCATGTGCTAAGATATCTTAGCGATACAGTTGGTTATGGATTGAGAACCTCAGGTGATAGAGTGAAGTCAGTTGGCTTCATCAATTCAAATTGGGTTGGGAGTACAGTTGACAGAAAGAGCACCTTTGAGGCTTTTTTTAGCTTGGGATTAACTATGGTTTCATGGTTCAACAAGAAACAAACTTTTGTGGCACTCAATTCAGTCAAGGTAGAGTACATCGTAGCCAATGAAGCTAGTAAGGAAGCAGTATGGATTCAGAAGCTGCTTGCATATTTGTATAGTCATGAGCTTGATGTGACAGTGATATTTTGTGATAACCAGAGTTGTGTAAAGCTCTCAAAGAACCCTGTGTTCTATGATAGGTCCAGACATATTGAGACCAGATATAACTACATCAAAGACACAGTTCAGAAGGGAGCAGTGAAGCTCCAGTATATCTCCACAGATGAATAGATTGCATATATCCTTACTGAGCCTTTGTCCAGAGTGAAGTTTACATACTTCCGTGAAAGGGTTAGGTTGGTGGAGATTCCTTTCCTCAGGAAGAAAGATTGATGACCAGTATGGTTGCTGATGAGGCACAAGTCTCAACTTGTGCCTGAATCTTTTGAGGAGTGGATCCCTATGTGCGATAGTTCCTGTGTGGAAGGTTCTCCTGTGTGGAATGTACTCCTTCGTGGAGTGGATCCATGTGTGGAATATTCTCTTGTGTGGAGAGTACTCCTTTGTGGAGTGGATCCCTATGTGGAACGTTCTCCTGTGTGGAGAGTACTCCTTTGTGGAGTGGATCCCTATGTGGAACGTTCTCCTGTGTGGAGAGTACTCCTTTGTGGAGTGGATCCCAGTGTGGGATGATTCCTATGTAGAACGTTCTCCTATGTGGAGAGTACTCCTTTGTGGAGTGGATCCCCGTGTGGGGTGTTCTCCTATGTGGAGAGTTCTCTTGTGTGGAGTATAGGAGAGTTCTCTTGTGTGGAGTATGGGCCTAAAGGGGTGGACTATTGCAGTCATCATCTCCTTCTAGTTGTAATAACTAATAAATTGGAAAAGTGTCTTCCTGGGAAGTATAGCCTCCCTTCAATTTGAGATCGATAAAATGCTTAGAATAAGTGTCTTCCTGGGGAGTGTGGCCTCCCTTCAATTTTAAATTGATAAAGTGCATGAGGAAATAATCCTCTTTGGTCTAGGATGTCCAAGCTAATCAGGCAGATCATATATTATCATGAAAAAATGATGTAATTCCAGTGAGGAAAAAAGTTCCAATGGTAATAGTTGTTCTGATCAGAAGGACTTGATGACGAGACGTACGAGACAAGCCGTGACGATCGGACGATATCCAAATGTGTTCTAGTGTGATGATACATTCCTAGCTAAGAGGAGTGTTGATGTTTATAACTATGTGAGGTATCCTCACTAGCTAAGTCGGTCCCAAAAGAAAATAAGAATAGATTGAATTTTATTATTCCAAGAAGATAAGTTGACCAAGGCAGATAGACAAGTCGGCCCCAGTGAAAAATTCAACCAAAAATCAAGTATAAATAAAGGAGACGCCCTCCTCCTTTGACACACAAGCAAGTTCGCTCCAATCAACTCGAAAAGTGCGCAAGAGAGAGAAGACTATTCATGGGTTGTAAAAGACAAATTTTTGGGGTTCTTTCTTTGGCATCATCTTTCTGAGTGATCTCTCTTGTCATAGATCACTTTTATATCCGATGTACTTGTACTTTGTATTTGTTATCACATATACATTTGCAGCTGGGTTACCATGATGCAGCATGCAGATATATCTCTTATTCTATTCCGAGCTATTTTTCACATGGAGTTTTAGCATGGATCATTACAGCCTTAGCCATTTCATAGCCTTGTTCAACGGATTTTCCTTGCCAGGCTGAGATTCATTGGTCCATTGAGATGATTTCAGTGTTGACCTAGTTCATTTCAGCAGAATATCAAATTAGATGCGGTACACACAATTACAGAGGGCCTTATTAGTTGGAGACAGGTATATATGGTGAGATCAAGTATATGCTTCTTTGGTTTGATTTTGGTCATTGATGTATGTCAAACACCTAAGCTTGTCATTTTAGGATGATTATGGTGACCTATGCTTATATGTACTAAATGCTTGAACTTGTGTTATGATTAATCAATGGACTTGATGTGAAGATTGTCGCTCATGCCATGCTTGTACAAATAGTAAACCTTAGTGCTAGGTTGGTTCCATGTATCATTTTTCCCTGTCCATCCAGTTCATTCGTTGTTAAATTTATCCCATGACTTAGGCTGTTTGAGACTTGTGAGATTGAAGATCTTTTCCCCATCTTGACCCCAGTGTATGATAGACTCCATGTTGTTATGTGTCTTTGGCTATGAAGTATGGGACTTGACCAGTGTGGTTGGGTTCACTAGGAAGTTCTCATTTAGTCCTCAAAACAAGTGCTCCACCAAATAGTGTTGTTAAACACTAAAGCATCGGAACGCATAAAAGATATATCTAAAGGATGCAAAAGTATAAATGTTTTAAAAGTAGTCAGTGGCCAAGGGGTTGAGCACTCATTCTTTGTATAATATAAGGCTCATATGCCCTCCACAAGGGCAGCAAAGAGAGTCAAACTTGTCGGGGGTATGGATGGATCGCTGGCAACGGGTCTAGGCCTTAGTCATTTACTAGATCCCAAAAGGCTTTCCAGGGCACCTGCTCTTGTAGGTTGGCTACTATCTTATGTGAAATATAAAATGTATTGAAAAGGTTAATGGTCAAAGGATGAGCACTTACTCTTTGTATAGTGTTCGGCTCATTTTCCCCCACAGGGAAACAGGGTGATACTAGCTTGCAAAGGTTGTGTCTTTGTCAGTACTGGAGCCCAGAAGGCTTCCAGGGCACCTACCTTTGAAGGTTGACCTATGTTGCAAGTTAGTGCAAAGGAAATCTTGCTAAAGTCTGAAGGAAACAAGCCCAAGTACTTTATCCATTTATGAGACACCTCCATCCCCTACTGCTATCTGTCATGTATATGTCACTTTGGTTGACTGTATGGATTATCATTTGGAGAGGTCACTAAGTCAAAGTCAGTCAAAAGTCATTCCCCTTAGCCTTAGCCTTGTTCTCCATCCTCACCCAACAGTAGCACATTGTTTACACTTTGTAAGTATGGCATGAACAAGCAGACTTACAGAAAGTCCTAAGATTCTTCAAAAGCACAGGTATATTTTACCAGTATTATTATCATTGTCACCATGATTATGAATAACATTGATTTAAGCTTGGTTTTGATATATACCATTAGAGCATTTCTTACCCTAGATGCTTACAGGATCATATTGATGCAGTATCTCACCTTCAGTTTGGGTACTTTTACCTGGTCAACCCAGTTGACCAAGTCAATCACGGTTCCCAAGGAAGTGACTCAAAAAACAACATCGTCTATATTTGATCCAGACATGCCCAAGACCAATGTTAGCCAAATGATCAAAATTTTATTACAGATGGCAGTATTTTGGTTCTCCTAGAGCAGTGTAGTGTTCCAGGGGGTATGAGTAGTCACTTATACCATTCTTCTGTGTCTCCAAATCATCCAAAGTAGTCAGTTTGCCCCAATTCTCATCCTGGACAGAATTATGGTGGTTTTATCATTTTCCAGAGGATGTACCAGCAAAAATGAACTAGGAATTTCACTGAAAAAAATCGATTTGGTCAATTGGGTCAAGGAAATGGCTTGGAATTTTGGCAGTTGATGTGTGTCAGCATCCCGAACAATCCTTCAACAGTTTTCAGTCAACATTTGTCCGGATTATTTATTTTGGCATAGTCAGTGAAGAAAGCCCCCCAAGGGGCGCCCCCTCAACTTGGCTAATTGATGTATTACATTGTTATATCATATGTTATGAGGTTGTAATGGGGCCTGGGGTGAATTAAGCCCCTAGTGACCCCCTCTTGATGTATTATCATGATCACATCTTAAGTTATATTTTATTTTGACTTAGACAAGGTGTCATTGGGAAAAAAGTGCGCCCCCCCTTGATCTAGTCAAGTTGATCCATGTAAAATTGATCTCCACCGTTGATGATGTTATAATCTCAACCGTCAGATCTAAAAGTAAGTTAGGTTTTGCATCTCTCAAAATCTATATAAAGACAACCCCCCCCCCCCATTATACCCCATCAGGAAATTTGGTACCATTGGCTCTTGAAGAATAATAGAGAAAATCTTTCTGGGATCTCTTGACTTTTGTGGGATGATTCAAGAATGTTCTTTGTGATTGACTGACATTATTTCTCGCTTGCATTGGAGATCATTGGTGAATCTGTGGCATATTTTTTTGGATCCATTTGTTTTACAGGGAAGGCGATTTGGAGAGGAGCGCACCTATGGGAGACACCCACCTTGCTTTTTTTTTCGGGTTGATCGATACAGGGAGTTTTTCTATCTTATGATTTCTTACTCTCTTATCCGTTTACTTATCATCAGCATTTGTCATTTTTCTTGATGTTCTCATTGTTATTTACTTGGCTTGGCAAGAGAGAGGGCGCATTAGGCTTCCTTGTGTGTTTTCAACAAAGATGGATTATCATCATTTCTTCACTTGATCTATGCGGAAATAACCTTCATCACTTCGGCATTCATCCTCTAAAACATCAGGTACATTTTTCACAGGTAAGATCTATCTTTTTTCTCAGTATCTGATTGGGGCTACGTTTTCCTTTCATCAAACCTTGTTTTAAAACCCTCATTTCGTAGATCTATAGGTTCTAGTTTGCGGCGGATAATAAAACTCAAAACCCACTTTGGAATTATTATAAAAACCCTAAGTCTTAATTTCCACGATCATCGGACTCCATTTACCCATCTTAAGCACTGGTTTGCTTCTTAGGGGAAGACACCCTCCTTGGGAGGAGTGGGTATTTGTTAAACCGTGAACTGGGTATTGTTCGTTTCACTTTCATTTGTTTAATCGTACATCCAGCAATCGATCTAAGTATCCAAATTCGTTTAATTTCATCATTTTGCCCTAGATCTCATTTTTTTCTTAAAACCCTAGGGTAGAATTGGAGATTTTTACCTGGATACTCGAAATCTCTTAGTAATTGTTTTAAACTCTAATTAGTTATCCCACTAAGAGATTACACCAAGATTCCCTGGATCATTACCCATTTTCATTATTTTAAGGATATCTTGGTCATAGGGATGCCCCCTACACTTAGTATTTTCACCGAGTCCAAAGCGTCGATATACTCGACTGGTGTGACATCTGAGTTCTTTCAGAAGTCTTGGATATCGTAGGTCACAACTTTAGTTGCCTTTCCTTTGCCATCCTGGATAGGATCACCCCACGGGGCAACTACAAGACTCCTGATAATAGTACTGAATCTCTGAGTAAGAAAAGGATGTTGGGAAATCTCCCTTGAAGGGTTTCCCAAGATAAAATATTTGTGTTCTTGTATACATTACAATTAATGTTGAAAGAGATGAAAATTATATTATCTCAAACTCTAACAGATTGCAAGCATATGTCTACACCTATGATCACCAATCTAAAGAAGTTGGATGCTTTTGAGTCAGAGTTGGTTGATCCTACATTGTATAGGCAATTGTTTAGTTCCTTAATGTATCTAGTCAACACTAGACTAGTTATATGCTTTGTTGTGAATACCTTGGACCAATATATGATGGAGTCGAGGGCACATCGCGTCGCAATGAAGCATGTGATCAGATATCTACAAGGTACAATGGAGTATGTGCTGAGGTATGTTGGTAGTGAAGTGTAGTTACAGGGCTATAAAGACTCAAATTGGGGTGCAAGTGCAGTGGATAGGAAAAGCACCTCTAGGTGCTACTTCATCTTGGGATCAGCAATGATTGGGCTACAAGTGCAGTGGACAGGAAAAGCACCTCTAGGTGCTACTTCAGCTTGGGATCAACGGTGATTTCATAGTTTAGTAGGAAGCAAGAGTCAGTGGCACTTAGTTCAGCAAAGGTCAAGTACATGACAATGGGTTTGGCGAGTTGTGAAACCAATTGGCTTTACAAGATGCTCACGGGATTATTTGGTCTAGAGTTTGATCCCACCGTGATCCACTATGACAACCAGAGTTGTATAAAACTCTTCAAGAATCCAGTGTTTCATGACAAATCTAAACATAGAGATTAGATATCGTTTCATCAAGGACGAAGTTCAAAGGAGACCAATGAAGCTTCATTATATCTCCACATATAAGCAGGTTGCAAATATTCTCACCAAGGCTTTGATGATGGGTAAGTTCGTCTACTTCAAGGATAAGTTGAGAGTGGTGCAGGACACCTTCCTCGCTAGGAGGGAGTGTTGATGATTATAGATCGAACAAGTGCTTCTACATATGCTAGGTTTCAAACATGCAAAAGTTGTCCAAATACCTCTCTAGGTACTTGCTTGAGTAAAGCAAGTGACTTATATTTCTTTCCTAAGACTAATTCAAGAAAAGCACAATAATTAATTTAATGTTAGCTAAAGACTAAGGCTTACTAAAGTGAAAATTTAAGTGAACTTTGTATTAAGTCATAACCGTTGATCTTAAGTGAGACTCAACATCTAATCTTAGCCATCCATCACTTTGGAGATTGAGGGTTAGGGTTTTCGTCATTGAAAAGCTATAAAAGAAAGCCTAAGGAGAGAAGAAAGATACAGAACAACACAATATCATTTTCAAAGAGAGATTTTCTAAAAAGAAGAGTGAGAGACTTTGTGGCCGAAGAGAAAAGAGAGAAAACGTTTTGCAGCAGAAAGATCTAGTCAAGAGAGAGAGGGACTGATCTAACCGAGAAAGTGAAAGGTTGATCCAACCAAACCGAGAAGAGCTCAATCCGTACAGCCGAAGACGGAGATCCATATGATCTGTATGACAAAGAGTGACACAGGGTGACACAGGGATGATTTGCTTGGGTTTATTTCTCTTTGTGGGCCGATTTTCTCCAGAGGTGTCGTTTTGCCCAAGAGGGTCAATTTTCCAAAGAACTAAGTTATAGGTTCTAATGGTGTAAAATTCTGAATTTCTCTTGAGCCATGAAATAATAAAGAAACAATGAATGTTGATTTCTCCCCTTTGGAGTTTTCTAGAGTAAACACGTGTGTCATTGTGGTTGATTTCCTATTATATTCCACTGCATTTTATTGGTTAAAATGTGTATTTCTATTTATAATTTCAGTAGTAAGCTACAGCAATATTTTATTTCTGGGCATAAAGATTATTGAGAACAGAAATCAGATCTGCTATTGAGAAATTTAACATGACCCTCTTGGCATGATTTGGGTGTTATTGGCCTTCTTCATGACCACATTTCAGATTTCAGCCTGCATTTAACGGAGATTCCAGCATGTATCTACTTGGAATTTGATGTTCTTGTTTTGGTTGGTCACCAAACACAAAAGAAAAAGTCATGTCATTGATGAAATGCTACATTGGGTTTATGATTTCACCTAGTATTGGCTTTTTTTCATGATTAGAGTAGGGTAGGGAGAATAAGCTCTTGAATATTAGAGTAGAATGAATAAGCTCAGCATATGAGCTTCTTATGCCCTTCTTTTGTGGTGCAATTTTTAATTTCTGCAAATACTTCTACACAAGTTCTTTGGGATGCTATTGCTTTCATGGATCATGGATGTATAAGAGACTGTTATTTTTAAGTTTCTATTGAAGTATAGGCACATTAAATTACAAGATCTAATCTCCACACTTGGAGAAGTAATTCTATTGACTTCAAAAATTCTGATAACTTCACATTACTTAAACCTTGAGAGACTCTTTGCTTCCGAAATTCCTTTCTCAAGCAGACTCACCTTGGGTCATAACTTCTTAACAAAACAACTTATTTCATGTATAATGATTAATCTTCAATTGTAGAATGTGTCTCTCTCCTTCAGCAAATGACCTACTCGTTTAATTTCCTTTTCGCATCAAATGTTGTTACTTGTGAATGATCTTTAATTTTGACAATTGATCTATTTAATGTTCATGGTTCTACATCTTTCTTGCATCGTTGAGTATTTCCATTTCAAGTATTTGGTTTATTGCCGAATTTAGTTATCTTATATAATCAACTGCTTTTGGAAGATTAACTTAATGAACACACATTAGCAATCATTACAAAGTGGTCTTCTCCCTTTAGCTCTCTTCAACTTTATCTAATCAACCCTAGGGAAGCCTCCCATGACCTTGAGTGCTGATCTAAAAGTGGGAAGTTTGCACCAAGGTGACAACGGTGCATTATTCCAAAGTTGCTCCTTCATGGCTTTCCACCTGTTACCCCTATTTTCATGGGTGGTCACTTGGGGTTTCTCCGGGCTGTTTGAGCACTGTTGGGCATGCTTAGGCCATCAAGCAGTCATATGCAAATTCTGGGCAAAATTTTTGAAGAATTCTTAGCATGATTTATAAGCAGATTTATGTGCAAAAGAAGTTCTGTGCATAGCAAGGGGTAAGTCTGTCGTAAAAGTAACATGTTCAGAACCTCCTGGGAGCTTTGGTATGTTTAGAAGGTCAACCTCAGAATTGTATTCTATAGTAGTAATAATGCGTGTGACAGCAGCATAGGTAATTCTGGGTAAATTGATGCACATCATGCATTGTTTTGACCCCCCAAGGGTATCAAACAGATGCCATCTCAGGTCTGGGCTATGAAACGGCATTTCAGGGATTTCTGAGTGGTTTACAGTCATCAAAATGAAGAAAAGATACCCAGGCTTAACAACAGATCGTCAAGTCAGTCAAGACCCTGTAACAGGCCATTCTCATCCTTGTTCCAGATCAAGTTGATGAATGGATTCTTCATCAAACAGCAAGGTATTGCACCCACTTGTCACAATCCAGAGAAAACAAAGGAATGATGAGGTTAAGGAGCCAGCTGCCTTTAATGTTGTCTGACCTGATCCTGTGGCAGCATTTTAAGCAGAATTTGGACCTACAATATTCGGCATGAAAAAGAGCCCTAAACAGTAGATATATGGATGGGGTTAAAGGTTTTACAGTGTACCTAATCAAATACATATGTTAATCTACTGTGCAGAGACATGTTGAAGCATAATATGACAGTCCCATTGACAGAAGAAGAGGTGTTTGTGGTCGATGCTGAAGCAAGCTCCTATGATGATGAGGTCATCAAGAAAGCTGACTTGTGAGCATTAATGTTAGTTTTCACTGTTGAAACCACAGGAGAACTAAAAGCTTCTCAAATGCTTCTTAATACTATTGATATCCTAAACATAAACTTGAAACAGTTCTGCTGTCACCAGGAAGTGAAGAAGATGACACATAATTTATCGATTTTGAGCATTGGATCCCAGCACGTTCCCATACATTGCAGCAGCATGACAAGGTCGCCAAAAGCAAATCCATATTGGCCCAGCTTGAGGTTGATCCAATGAGGTTTTATCCAAATCATGACAGTTTTCATGGAGGGCCAAGCTGTGGAGACCAGATCGCAGGTTTTGTTCTGGGAAATTTTTGACAAACTAGCAGTGAAAACCAGATCACATTTCTTTAGCTAGGAAACCAGAGATAGCTTCCCAAAATTGATGTATTTCTGAGGTACTTATGACTGAAGGTGTCCCCTGGACGTACAGCGTTGAAGCCCCTTTCAAATACTGGTGTATTATTATGGAAAAGCCCAAGAAGTAAACATCCTCAATACCCATCGAATGTTTTTCGAAAGGAGATGCCATTGGATCATTTGGATGAGCGGCACACACTAGTTTGGCAGATGGATCGAAATGGTCCAGTCTCTGGTTGCGAGTCTGATGGCACTTAGAATGGTGAAGGGAGGATGTGGTCACGAAAGAGGATTCCGATGGAATCCTTGGCAGGAAACCTCTGAAAAGCCCTTCTAAACGTATTGCAAAGCACCAGGGCAATGATTTTGTTGATGCAAAGAATGCTGTTTCAGTTAGCCTCGGCACTCCTTCCATGGATATCAAAACAAGGTGCAAAGAATTAAATGAACCAGATGAATCTGAGGCTACTCGTGGTTGAGAAGACAACGCCAGCACTATTCTGTCTCTTAAATATCCGCGATCTCAGACTTAGAACATGGGCATAAAAACAGAATTGACACAAATATTGATCACCAACGCAGTTGTCCGACCCAACTTCAACCCCAGCGAAATTCCTAATGACACCCATAAAAGACAGCAATAACAGGTGTAGTCTCGGAAAGTTATTTTTATTAATGCTGGAAGAGTGCACCGATGAGCATTTCTCCTCAGAGAGGCATTGTGGCAATTTTTGGGACAAGTTTGTTGACTAAGGAGCAACGTCATCGAGGGATTAATTGAGCTCGAGGATTCCTGGTTTTCGTTGATTAAGTTGGAGCGTTGCTGGAGATTAATTTGACGCCTTTGCTTGCCGTTGGATACCGTGGCATTCTTTATGGAAGAAGGATTGACCTCACCTTTGGCCATGTTGGCTGCTCGAATTCATGAAGGATCATGGGCCCAATTTGGCTTAGTTCTACCATGAAGACCCCTTACTCAGAAGGAGACCGTTGCATCCCATATGGAGCTGCTAACGAATTTTTATATTTTAATTGAGAAGTGGACCCTTTTGGGTTACCTCATGGCCTTTCAGGAGTCGGTGGTCAAGGTTTTTGGATATGGTTTGTACTTTTATTATTTTCAAAGATGAATTAATGGTTAAAAGTCCAGGTTCAAATCTTTGCGAGGTGGAATTTGATGGTCTAATAAAGCCTTATACAGCCTAAGTGGGCCTAAGGGTTAAGAACATGTGTTTCCTCCTAGGAGGTCACAAGTTCAAAGGTTCAAATCCGGAGGGGGTAAGGTATGTACACCTCAGTAGACTTTAAAAGTCAAACCGCTATGCAGAGGAGGTCCCTTGCCCACAAACAAAAAAGTCTCATACACCAAATGGGTGTGGCTTGGTTTGGCTGTAACCTTAAAATATAATAATAATAATATTATTGTTATTACAAACATGGTGACAGTTTACTCCCATTAAGATGCCTTCTCCCACATTAAAGTTCGCTATGGCCAATGGTTTTCACTTCATCTATCAAATAGAGTGGTTGCTTGCCTTTGTGGAAGAAGTTGAAAATATTTTATTAAAGTAAAATAGGGGTTTTAATTTTCTTTAACATAAAGTGGACCTAACCACTTTTAGGGAGTTTGTTATGAATATTTGATTAAAAAGGGGCATTATGTATTTGTGGGTTTGACCATAATTTTTTTAGAAGTTTGTTAGAGAGATTAGTGGAGGTTAGTTGTTATTCACTCCACTCTAGGCTAGATCTAGGACATTAATAATATTTTATTGTAACATGAAATTGAGTTGCCGCTTGCAATCTATACAAGGGTTTGCTCTCTCATTCTTTGGGCATGGTTGGATAAAGAGAACATTTCTCCCTTTGAAACCTTATTGTTATATCTTTTATGGAGTATATGGAAGCTTAAGGTTTTTCTTCTCTTATGTTAAACTTGGTGGATTTAATTGTGTAATTCTAGTTGTTTTATCATTGTCAATATTTTTTGCTAGTTCCTAGAAAGGGTTGTGTAACTCTATGGCTAGTAGCATTTCAAGTTAATGTGATATGTGTCGAGAAATTTGGCATCCATTTTCATGAGGGGTATCCAGCATATGACTTGGTTTGGGGTGTGAAAACAAGGGTAGGACGTGTATGTAGAAACACTACCTTCCCTTGATAAGAATTTCTTATTGAATCAATTGCTTGCATAGAATCTTTGCCATGCATTTGCGGGGGTTTCATCAAGCACATTTGAACAAGGCCTAAGGGGGAATCATTATAAGACTCCATATGCCCTCAAGTTTTGTTAGGCTATTTCTTCAAAATCATCTCTGTACCTTCCTCGCCATAGCCTAGCAATCCTATCTAGGGAAGCCCCCCTCAAGTTGGAGAAGAGCCAACCAAAAGTGCAGGGAGGTAGTTACTTAGGTGACAATGGGTAACACCTCTAGGTTGTAGCTAGGCTAGCTTGTTCTTTGCGGCTTTAATCACACATGCCAGTTCGAGCCGTAACACCACCCAAGTGTTAAATCAAGCTATAACACATCCCAAAGGTGATCAAGTGTGTTGTGATTGCTAAGACTAACATTAATAGCAGTAGGTTAGAGTCTCTATTAAAAACAAGTCTAGGAGATCTTCAAAAGGAATTAAAGGTCTAGCTTCCCAAGGTCAAAGAACTCTTTTATTAATGTTTCCTTGTCTAACTCGGGGAATTTATCATAGGCTCTAATATTTTTCCTTTTACAAAATGCATACCATAATATGTTATCATTTCCTTATCCCATATAAGTTCCATGTCACTCTTGCAACTGACCTAGACTTCTTATCTTCACAAAAAGGATTAACCAAAGCCTTTGTTCAAGTGGACCCACCTACTCCCCATCATATGTAGGACCACATTTCACAGTTTCCCACAACTTAGATTCAACGGCCCTTTTAGCTTGCAAAGACTCTTTTGGCAATGATTGTTTTGGAATGCTAAAGGGCTTATTCTGTGATGCTATACAAATAGGGTTGCTTGAGCTTCTTGCCATGATAATAAAAGAGAGATAGGAATGAAAATTTTATGAGGGAAACAAATATTTGGCTTGCTGTGAATCTGGATTTACATGCCTTTTAGCTACTGTCTTTTTTTCTTCATAAATATGTCTTATATTAACAAAAAATATTTACAAAACTAAAAATAAAGCTAAGTTGCAAGAAAACGTGGGTACGGGGACGGGTACTGGTACGGGGACGGGGACGGGGACGCCACTTTTTGAAACAGGGTACTTCGGTACGTCGGGGGCACTGTAGACATATATATATATGTATGTATATATATATTTATATATGTGTGTGTGTGTTAAAATTTATAAAAATAAAACATTTCACACTCACATCATACATGCATATTTGATATTTCTAAATTCAATGATTCATATGAACATTCGCATTGAAAATTTCAAACATAAAATAATAAATTTGATAAATCATATGACATAGACTCATATTAGATATCAACAGGAAGACTAAAGTTATATTAATATAATTAACAACATAATATGTCCATGACACCATGAGTTCAAACTTCATTGCCATACTACATCCAAAATTTGCCTAAAGGCATTTTCAGACATGAAAAAGAAAGTTCAAAACAGTAAACATTGAACATGAACAAGATAGTTGATTTGGCTTCCTCAAGCCATGTCATCAGCAGCCTTAGGATCAATGTCATTAGCATCACTAAGGTCCTCTGTCACGTTGTCGCTGGAGTAGTGAGCACAGTGCACTAGCTGTGAGAAATGCAGTGTTGCGCTGGTTTAGGTAAGGGGCAAGGGCTCGCATAACATGTGTTTTAGTTTTTTATTATTTAATTTTTAAAATTTTAAACTTCAAAATTTTCAAATTGACTCATCCCGAACAACGAGCTCAGATAAATTGTCCAATGGCTCTATCGATCGCGTACCCAATCACGTGGTACGGCGTACCAAAATCCACGCAAGTACCCTATTTTCATACATGAAGTACCCGATACGTGAGATTGGATTTGGGTACGGCTGGGTACGGCTGGGGACATACCATTGAAGACTGAAGTACCCAAGTACCCGGTACGTGTACCCGGTACTGGTTCGTGTACCCAACCCCCCGGTACGGGTACCCATGCAACACAGAAATAAAGGCAAAGAACTATATACAAGGGTGATTGATATCATCTTCCTCCGTGCTAGTAGAGTAGAAATGAAATCAGAATATGTTGTAACCTCTAATTCTTTAGCATCTTTAGTAAGAAAATAACCTTTAGCTAACAATTGCATACATACCGCTTGCCACCAAACATGACAACAAGATTGAAACAAACTAACCTCATGTTACGCTTCATATCATATGAGGGTTACAATTGTGATATTCATCACACTAGATGGGGTTTGCATCATGGTACCAATGGAGCTTGTAATGGATTGGGGGTATACACCTTCATGTTATTGTGTTGGTGTTTTGGTGGAGGAGACTTACTATTCTAAGGTGGATTATCATGCTTGACGGTTTGTTTGGTGGCATTCTTCATGTTTCATGCCTTTGCTTGATGGATCACCCTCTTGGCATATAATGGGTGATAATGCTTGCTACTTCATATGGTTTATCTTAATATCATGTCGTTGACCTAGGTATACTTGCCACACCTTGTTCATGTATGATGGCTCTAGCCCCCCAAGGGATTGGATGATGGTGGTGTGAAATCTGACATGGCATACTTTTAGTGAATTGCAATTGATGGATAGAGGAGAGTATGTTACCAAGTACAATTATTCGATTGCCCTCTCTAGAGCACATTATCATGGTGGGATTATTGATGATGACTTGTTATAGCATGGTTAGGTGATGTGCCATATACCCCTAGTTAGCATCATCATAAGGCTTGAATTTAGCACATATCGTTTTTGAGGTGTATTTGTGGGTCTTGCATAGTATTGATTAAACACTTGATTGACTCTTGAGTCTTAAAACATTCATGGAGGGGGGTATAACTAATTGTTTCCCTAGGTTTTATTGCTTAATTATTGCCCCTGTTTTTGCTGACTTAATTATTGGCATACTCACTATGGTTCATGCTTATTATTGAATATTCCTCTCTGACACACATTCTTATGATGATCTAACACATTTATCCTAACAGTGTGAACGCCCTTGAGGATATTGACTATTTGGTGATGAGGTGGCATTCTTGGGTTGGATAGTTGCTTAAGGGGATAGAGCAGTCCCCTTGTTGGCATCTATTCACATATGTGGAGGCAAATCTACCCCTTCCAATGGCTAGTTTGATTCTATTTTGAATATTTGTAGGCTATTCCTTGGGAAACCTTGCTCATATTGATCATGTTCACACTAGGTAGGGTCTATTATGATGTGGACTATGGCTTCTAGAGGAGAACTTATCTCATTGGCACATATTTAGAGGCACGATGGAGAAAAGGGTGATTTAAGACCCTTGGTTTTTCTTTCCAACACTTGGTTTCGCAAATGTATGGAGGATTCACAATAGCATGAACATGATTGACTACACATGATGGCTACTTGCATGCTTTACTAGGTCACTCCACCTTTCATGCCCTTGGTTTGAGAATTCAATTGATGGTTTTGGATTACAATTTGAGGAGGTTGGTGTTTGCATGTGGATCTAGGCCCTTGCACTTTCTTCTAGGGCACACCATCTTTTGGAGGAGTATTATGGTCAAGATGGTCTCAAATACTACCTTGCACATTTCTCTGGGGTGCACTCTACATGGGTTATTATTATAATGTTTGGGATGAGAAACTCTAACCATTTTGCACATCTCTTTAGGGCGCACCTCTCACAGAGTATTTCATATATTATACGTCATGATTCAAGTGGTCCAGTGATTCCTTCTTGCGCATTCTTCTAAGGCACACCTCTTCATTACATATTTTAAATTATTTGATGGTGGAGACCCTTTCTTAGAGCGCCCTCATTCCTTTGAGTTGGCAAGAATTATTATTATATTGAAGAGGTTGGTTACATTGGCACATCTACCTAGAGCATACTTCTTCAAGGATTATTTTATTATTACCTTGTTTGGTCGATGCGCTCCCCTTGCACATCTACCTAGGGCGCACCTACGCATACGATTATTTTATTATTTAGAGGTTGTTACATGTTGACATGTCCACTATTGTAGAGGAGTGCCCCAACATTTTATTATTATGGCACATGTATCAAGGTGAAGGTGGGTATACATTTGAGTAAATGGAGGATAACCATGCTTTGGGTCTATTTTTTACAAGCATTCACAATCATCATCGACTCATCTAGCTTTATTAAAGGTCCACACATGCCATTTTGAGGAGGCAACTAGTTATTTTTGGAGGGTTCTAAGAGGGCACACCATTAGAGACCTTATTTTATTATTTGATGGAGATTTGACAAGATCAAACCCTAGATGTTTTTTCTATTCTTGGCTCAGCTTAACACTTTTCTAAGAGAGCACACCATTGGAGGATTACTTTATTATAATCTTGGTGATCTCTTGGAGGGAATTCTATGAGAGGGATTTTTTTATTATTTCCTGGGGCTTATTGAAATGGTCTTCCCCTTCTTGGGGCTCTCATGCATGGAGATTTGTGCATGTGCCATGGCCATCACTACTGTAGCATATGTTTGACTTGCTCGTGGAGTTAGCTAGATAGGTATTAGTTTTTTTATATTTTCCTAGATTAGATCTAGGGTTGTGGCCTAGATAATATTATTTTATTTTTAAAGAGGTTGAGCCTAGAATTCTATATAATAGAGGCTCCTCTCATTTGTAATGGTTCTTGAAGTTGGAGCCTTGGGGACATAATGCCAAAATTTTGTTGAAGGCTAGTGAAGATTATTTCGGTGCCTTCTTGTACATATGAGGCTTATATTTTGGAGTTTATTTGTTGAATGTTAGTGTTGATTTTGTCAACGTCAAATCTGGTTCATGAGGCCAAGGGGAAGTGTTTATCAACCACAAAGGAGGTAAACTAGCTGTGAAAAAATCTCTCTCTAGTTTCCTTGTAATTCTGCTAATAGAAGTAATCTGATTTGCATCTAACATCTAAATGAGTTGTTGCTTTAGTTTATTTCTTAAGTAAAAATACAACCTTAAACCAATTTTGGAGGTGGGCCTTGTTACCCTTTCGTCAGCAAGGGGTGATATGTTGATCAATTGTTCCCGAGATTAGATTTGTGGCTTCTCTATAGGTCATTGGTCAGAGGTCCTTCTAATGGGCACCTAAGACGCCGTCCTTTCATATCCATCTTTTGCCTTTTTTATCACGTATGTCCACTATTCCAGTCATTCTTTGAGTTGATTCCTAATTTTAATGATATATTCGACCCAAAGTATGTGCTCCCGCAATTCATGTCATTTTAAGTGAATTATGCTAGTGATTGGGAGAAATTAACCCTTGTATCCTAACTCATGAAAGTGCACAGCTACCATCCCAAAGTTATTATGTGCAAGTTGTTGCTACACTATTGCAATATTGTTGTCGTTGCACTCATTTTGCTATCGCTATGCTGCTACACCATTGCAGTTACACCAAACAACACGATGCAGCTACAGCGTTACAGTTACACCAAACATCGTGATGCTACTACATCATTGTTGTTATGATGCTACACAAGTTTTTGGATGCCATACGACAATGTCGATCATCTTGCTTGCAGAATACCAATTTGCATAAAAGACAGTTGTCTTCTAGCGCAATTGGATTTTCCATGAACAATTCGGATAGTTGCAATAATTTAGGAGCCCAATTGAAGACCATTGAAGACTGTTTTGAAATAGTTGTAACTGCATCACGATTTTAGCTGATTGTTAGAATTGTATGTATGTTGGGCTGATAAGGTGGAACGGCCTAAGAATCGTAGATTCTCATGGTTGTCTTCAAATCTTCATATGCCCAAGATAGATATTTGAAGAATGTATAAGTAGTTTATCTCATTGGAGAGAAGGGGATTGAAGATTGTATTGTAACGTTGTTAAACTTTAATTCAATTCCTATTCAATAAAGAAAGCTCAGTTCTGCACCCATGTTCTCTTATTGAATGAAGATTTAATCAGAGTAGTTGTTGATCATTCTCCCAATACGTTGTCTAAGGAGGTAGGGCTGCCTCCTCGACTAGGTACTGTTGTAACTTAGATAGATTAGTTTTACAATTTTGTCTCTGCTTCTCTATATTGTGTGCAAGTACACTTATTATTTCATTATTGCAACTACGGGGAATTGAGAAGTTTTGTCTAGCATTTTATTATATTGTGTGATTCAACTAATTGATTGTTAGAAATTAGAATTTGGTATTAATGAATGAGTGGGTTGCAGTAAAGTTTCTCAAAGTTAAGACAATACTCTAAACCAATCCATTATGTCACAACTTATCTTGAGTCTAATGGTTTTCTAATTACAATAAAAGGGTTGAATAATATTGATTGAGGTCACCTTATAGTTTGTTTCCTGTTCCTGCAAATTATTTCCTTTTGAGCAGCAAGTAATTTATTTTATGATTCTGCAATTAGCAAGTAGAAGTAATTTCCTTTCAATTGATTATAGAATAGCTGTCTCCTTTTACATCAAATTCATTTCTTAGTATTGCCTTTTCTTTCCAGTTAGCTGGTTTGCAAAAGAGATTGTTTTCTTTTAAGTTGGATTTGAGTTATTTTGCAGTCAAGCATTTTCTTGCAATTTCCTTTTTCAGTACTTAGCTCCGGTGACCTTGTTAATATATGTTTTAAAACCCCTTTCTTGCAATCATCATTCTTGGTCTTACAACTACGACACAAATTCAAATCACCATTGAAACAAGTTGCCCTAGTACATACAGTACACGACAGTTTGCAAGTATCATAAGAGCCTCAGAATTAATGTACAATCTTTCTGGTTATCTTACTGAGAAATTGGGAAGGTAAATTTAAAAGCTCATCATCTTCCAGCATTTTCAGATGGTCCAGGTGCCTTGGATGTGCCTGTCAGAGACAGTGTCAAATGCGCTAGTGTTGTGATATCTCTTACCCTTATTGACACTTTAAATGTTTGTTTATCTGATGATATAATTTCATGAGATGTTACTTTTATGCTTGTATAATGACTCATAACACTTACAGCAACGACTCGTGTCTTAGTCTAACCATAGTGTCATTATGGCTTAGAAGGGTATCATTCTAAACGTTATTTTGTACCCTAGTGAACAAAGTTAAGTGATGTCACCTATTTCATAACAATTTGCCTAGCCATTTTTCATTTTGCTAGCCAATTCATCCATCCCCTTCATTTTTCCCTTTGTAAATGATTTCATCAATAAAAACCTATGGTCTCATAACTACTCCCATGTATGAATGCCTCAATATAGCTAAAAGAGTATAGTAGTCTAATTTAATGCTGCTAAATTAAATTGGAAAGAGATATTCCCTCTTGCTTAAAGCCAGGTTCCCCAAGTCCCAAGTTATCAAAGACAAATATAAAAAAGGGGACTAAGCCAATGAAAACACTAAGAAATGCAAATAACTGAAAAAATAATGTAAAGGGGATCGCAAAAAAAGGCATAGGGATGGGTGACCCATGACAACACTTCCTTCTGAGGAAAACATGTGGAAGAAATATCTTAAGCCCTAACTCTTGAAAGTTAAGGGCAAACCTATCACACTTAGTTGCCATGATTGTTGATTTGCAAAGACAGCTTTATCTTCCTAAGTACACATTCACTTCATGTCCCTCACTTATCTTAGGAATCTAGGCTATGCACCTTAACTTAGGGCTTCTACATGTAATAAGGACTTAAAAAGGGTCACACCAATGTTAGATTGGACGAGTAAAGTTTAAATAAGTCATTGAGTTATTAGAAAGGTGTAACTGTAAGTTAATTTCCTGTAATAACTTCATATTTGTGAACATTTCCTAGGTTATGTGGTCTAACCCCTTAGGACTAGAGCACCTTATCATGACCACATGTTATGACACTTGGTATGATGTTCACCTATATCACAGAAAGATAAACCCAAGAATATAAGAGCAAACTTCTTCCAAAGATAAAGAACCCTAGAAAACTTCTTGTAGCAGTAGTGACCTTGTCTTCTTGCTTGGAGCAAACTTGCTTGATTGCTTGATAAGAAATGAGTGAGGGCGGCTTCTATTTATAATTTGCCATGTTGGATTTTTATTTTCCAAGTGGGGCCGACTTGTCTTCTTCTGTTGGGTTGACTTTTCTTTTAAATGGCATAATATGTGTCACTTTATGTTTCTTTTGGAGCCGACTTTGTGAGGATGCCTTACGCAACTACCACAAAAACACTCCCTCTTAGCCAGGGAGGCATCATCATATTGGAACACGTCTGGATATTATTTGTACATCATGGTTGTCTCGAACATCTCTATATCATAAGGAAGGCCTTCCAACACAATCTCGGTCCATCGAGAAGTGTCAACAACTCTACCCAGTCCATCGGGGAGTCAATATGCATCAGCTCAACCCAGTCCATCAAGGAACATGCAACAGCTGAACTCAACCCATCGATGAGTCAATAACTCTACCCAGTCCATCGAGGAGTCAACATGCATCAGCTCAACCCAGTACATCGAGGAGTCAACATGCATCAGCTCAACCCAGTCCATCGGGGAGTCAACAACTCTACCTAGTCCATCGGGGAGTCAACATGCAATATGCGCCAATATGCACTAACCTCTCCACCACTTCTCAGGGTGTCCAAGAGATATCCTCACTCCTTCACAGAGTGATCGAAAGGATGCACTAAATCTCTCCATCACTTCTCACGTTGTCCGAGAGATCTCCCCACTCCTTCACAAAGTGTCCAGGAGTAAGCGTTGGCCTCTCCATCCCTTCTTAGGATGTCCAGGAAATCTCCACCACACTCCATCACAAAGTGTTCAGGAGAATGCAATGGCCTCTCCACCCCTTCTAAGGGTGTCCGAGATCTTCCCACTCCTTCTCAGAGTGTCCGAAAGAATGCAATGGCCTCTCCACCCTTTCTCAGGGTGTCCGAGAGATCTCCCCACTCCACATAGTGTCAAAGAGTAAAATCAACCTTCCCTTTTAATGAGGAAAACAACCAATCTCCCCACTCCTCCACAAAGTGTCAGGGATTATAGTCAACCTTCCCTCTTAACGAATGAGTCAATCATCGAACCAATCTCCCCACTCCTTCACAGAGTGCCCGGGAGAAGGTACGATCCCATTCTAATTCATTCCCATTCTGATTCATTTAGGGACTAATGTACTCTTCGTAGAATCTTCTGGGAACTTATAGACCTGTACATATATCAACTAACAAGAGCATCAAATCTATTGAGGGCAGACACTTATGACCTACCTTATTCAAAAACATGAAATACATATTAAATAAGTAACAAGTCACATGGTTGAATTCATACACCTGCATGAGAGAGTATCAAGAGACTAGTCTCCCCACCCCATCACAGGGTGTCTGGGAGATCCCCCCCCCCACTCTTTCACTGAGTGTCCAAGAGAAGATATGGTACTTCCATCAGATCACTCACCCTTAGCCAAGTCACATGACTAATACTGGGGGAACACGTCCAATATTGCAATCATAACCTCTTCATGCTCATCACATCTCCCTCTGTGCTAGAGCGCCTTGGTCCCTCTACCTCTGTTTCCCACAGGCTAGTCCATCAGCCTATATGAAATATCACTTTGGGTGCAAATCTAAACACCAACTCTCACAGAGCAAATAAGCACAACTACTTACTAAATTGTACGTATTCGTCCAGGTGACGACCAGGTACATCAAGGATCCTCTCAACTTCTTGTATGGTGGGATCCATCAAATCTAAATCAAAACAACATTAGTGTAGCCATGTACTCACAGTCATCATGCTAGATCTGCTCAGAATCTCAATTGTGTTCTTCCCTTGACCTAGGAAGATCTCATCAAGTTTCTACCACACCATCAATAGGCCAAGATCCTTATTTCAAGTTCAATGCTAACTCTCTTTATATCAGACACTGGGTCTCTCTATCTTGGTGAGGAATAGATCACTAGTATATAGCATTACGAGCAAAGGATCATCATCAGCAATATATTCTAAATCCTAAGGTACAACTCTAACTGAATGGATTTGTACCTCCTTAGAAATCAATTGAGTAGCTCTCGTCCTCCACATGTATCATACTCTAATCCATCTTCCATGACTCCAACTAGAAATCAACTGGCTTTCCATAATCATCGAAGGAACAAACATCTATAGCAAAGAGACCAACATCCATTGGAGCCTTCTACTCTCAATCACTAATCTCTATATGAGATCCTCTAGACCTATGGGTCATGTGTCCACATGTGGTTGGATGTATTAGGTCCTCGCATGTCTGCTATCACTACTGGACATGACTTCTATGGAATCCATCCTTCTTCCTGATCAGTAGTCTAAGCTAAGAGTCATGCTCTTATAAGCTTCTCGCTTCGGATCAATCTGCTCTCTCTCGATCACTAAATACCAACAAGATCTATATCTCTGTCACTTGTTCTTTAGAACAAGTCTCATCATTCTTTTCTTGTAGGCCATAGCATATGGGCCTTCCCTACAAGTCAAATTCATTCAGATAGTTAGTGGCATTGCATAATCAAATTCAATTAAATCAATGCAATGGCAATAGCTCACACAGTCATGTAAGCATCTTAGCTAATGCTTAAACACAACACTCATATATATATCCTAAGCACATATGGTAACTATCTGGATGCCTTCTATCTCCATTAAAGCATACTATCAAGAGTGTGCACTACTCCCGGCATGTAAGAAGGAGATATCCTAGATTAGCTCCATCACAGGCTCATGGAATGTTGTGCAGCACTATAGGCTATTTAAACAATCATGTACTACATGAGCCTACAGTTCATCAATAAAAAACTATATCACATGCTCAACAAACTTCTTAATTCTAGAAATATAGATCTGAATACAACTTGTTATGAAAACATTTAGATTCAGATCTGATTTACAAGAGCAATAATGACAATTCAAATACTTATATTTTATTGTTTTGTGGGTGGGCTCCCACTGCCTCCTAGTAGGAATCATGAGAGTCCTCTGATCTTCATCTTCTTGCTAAAAGCCCATCACAATCTAGTTCTTCATGATAATCACATCATCTCAACATGCAAAGTAATAGAAGAAGAATTCCTTTCGACAATCTTTTGCACTTCCTTCAAAATCATCATTCCTTGACTTCTTATGTGAAGTATCTTCATCAACATCGACAGTTAAGGCTTGGTGTTTTCTCTTCTTTGAACCACGACACTGTCTAGCATAATGATCGTACTTTTGGCATTTGAAGCACTAGATATGAGCGAGATCCTTCTTCTTCGTTTGTTCTAGAATCTCCTCATAAACAAACTTCAAGAAATCTTTTTCCTCCAAGATGAGGAGAACCCTAAACTTCCCAGTGTTGATTTTTTAGCAGCATCGTGAGCCATTCTTTGGAGAATGGAGGCACCTGGTCAGTTACCAGGTATTTAATTCAGTCTGGAACTAAAGCTCAACCTAGGGCTGAGAGCCATTCACTAGGAGAATGGAGGCACTTGGTCAGTTACCAAGGAGTTGATCATCTTGACTCAGTCTGGAACTGAGGATCAACACAATGTAGTCTAGGACTGATTCACTTGGTCAGTTACCAAGTAGTTGACATTGGTCCAGTCTAGGACTGAAGCTCAACCTGAGACTGAGAGCCATTCTCTTGGAGAATGGAAGCACCTAGTCAGTTACCAAGGAGTTGATCATCTTGACTCAGTCTGGGACTGAGGATCAACACAATGCAGTTTGGGACTGAGGATCAACACAATGCAGTCTGGGACTGAGGCACTTGGTCAGTACCAAGTAGTTGAAATTGGTCAACTTGATGCAGCCTAGGGCTGAGGTACTTGGTCAGTTACCAGGTCATCATTAGAAGCCCTAGACTGGGTCTAGGCATGTGATGTACTCCTCTCCTTGGTCAGTGGGTTGTGGGACCTTCTCAAAGGACTAGCCACCCCTTGTTGAAGTACCTAGCACATGATCTTGGTGTCAACAAGGAGAACAACGAATAATATTCCTTATTTATGATGATGTACTTTCAGTTGGCACGTGTGGACCATTAAGACCAAGAGAAGGGTCGAAGATGACTTCTTTAAGGAGTTAAGGTCATGGAACCCCATCGAAGGATCAAAAGCCCACTAGTGAAGGGCTAAAATCCCAAGATAAAAAGTCAAGACCCTAATTAAAGTATTAAAGTAATTTTTTAATTGGTAAAATTAAAAATTACAAAATATGGTTTTTGAATGATAATTTGCTTAACTTATGTACTTATCTCTCAATGGAAAATTATAAATAGAGAGCACTCTCATTTGAACAACACACATGATATCTTCATCTCTGATCTGAAAGACAATTTTGTGGGGTTACATGCTGGCATCTTCTCTCTCCTTCTATCTTCATGTGAACTGATTCAGCTTGTGAAGGCAGCCGCAGGGATTCTTGTTCCCGGGCCTTACTGAGTCGACGAGTCACATGCCAGCCGAGTCTTTGCCGAGTTCAAGTCATGCAACATTATGCTACCCTTCATCAAATTGCCTCATTGCTACTATTAACAATATTCTTCAAAAGAAACTTTTACTGCTGCTATCCAACTTGCTTCCCTTGGCTTCTCTCTCCTTTTAAGGGATAAATGAGAAAAATAACTGCGTGGGGGGCTATTTATAAATGTAAAAGTCAGAATAAGGATCTTTTTGTGCATGTGGTTTTCTAACAATGCCACATTTTTTGAGAGGAGGGGAACAAAGAGGAATGGTGTCTGTTTTAGACACCATTTCAGTGCTGTTTCTTCCAGCAAAAATAGAAGACTACCATTTCTGGTAAAATAGGATAAAATTCATTATTGTTTGACTTCAATCCCATACTACCGAACATGCTTTCTCAAAATCATGTTATTATTTCCATTCAAATAAGTTATTTCCTGCCTAACTGTTATAGAAGATAGAATATGAACTTCTGGGTTTTCTCATTCTAAGACTACAGCCCTTCAACATATAATATGAAAATGAAATTAACACTTCAAGAATGAAACATAGGAAGAGACATTTGAAAATACCTTTTCTGTAAGTTTAACAAGCACAGCTTCTACAGCAGCAGCATCAGCAGATGACTTGTATGTAGTTTCCAAAGTTTGGATAGTAACCGATGTATCCATTTTAACAGATGAAAATTCTCTATGCTCATCCTGTTATATAGTTCTGTTTGAAAGTCAAAATTGGTCCACAAAACAGAGGCATGGCAATAAATTCTCATGTAAAATATAGACCAATAATGGACTTAAGATATGACTTTTACCTGCCAATTTTTGCACATAGCAATGATTCTATCAAAATCTGTATTGATTGCTCGGAGAAAATGATCAGATGGGCTTTGCATGACAGGACAGGGAAAGCCTGCATTTGCAAAGTGCTGCTCTAAAAAAATGGGTTAGCAGAAAGATCAATAGGTGAGATGGTAATGCATTAAAAATATAATTTGTGTAAATGGAAAAAAAAATCTGCATTAATTCTAACTTATTAGCATTTCTACATGCCTTTTATTTAACAATTAATCAATTGCGACAATGTGGTGCAACAACTATACAGCCATATGATTATCAAAGAAGTAAATTTACGCAGCTTGGTATAGTGCTATAATGCTATGAATTTTATAAATCTAATCATACTGATAATCTCTAACTACATAGATTAGCAGACACTTATCATCAACAGGTAATTTATCTGGAATAAGCACGGATTTTAAAACACCATATGCACATCTCATCAGTTTGATATGCTTTCAATGTATTCCAGTGAGGTCATTGTCTGCATCTTATAACAAGTTTTGGATGTGAATAGAATCAATTTAGGCTGACAGCATTTGTGCAGTGAATAGAAGAAGTGTGTCAAAAATATTTCACCCCCTCACTCAAGGTTCCCAATATGATGGATGATCATCAATTATCCCCAAGGTTTGAGTAGGTTGCATTGCATGCTTGTCAATTGGGTGTAGCTCAAGTGGCTGTGAGGAAAAGTTGTTATCCTCCCCAGCAAAGTCCAAATCCCGGTTTGTGATATGTTTGCTCTTAGAGAGCCGATTGTTGATGAGCTATATATGATCTATCCATGAGTTGTTGACCTAGCCTTGTGCCTTGCATAATCTAGGGTTAACCCAGGGTACCATACTCAAAATGAAGGCAAGTGCCCATGAGGTTTTCCCATGGATATATCACCTAGAAAAAAAAATTGCATTGCATGCTAACCAAATTGTTTCTCTCTAAATGTATACATATATGAAATTGTGGTTATAAGGTGTAGGGGAGACCAACATGTGACACTATTATACTGATATGTGAATATCAGATAATTAGGCCCAAATTTGATGCATGTTACAGTTAAATAATTCCTCTTGGCATTTATGGTCCCATGTCGCAATTCTTAAATCATACAAGTCCCTTTACTGGTGAGCTAACATCTATTTTTGACTGATTGATCTAATTGAATAGTATCCAGTGAACTTTAGTGTGAAGCAAGGAAAGAGTTTTCTGGGTTCAATCAAGGTTCTGGCCAGCAGAATGCTTGGCACAAGATGCAGCATAGCCCATAGGGAAAAATTTTAAGGTTAACATGTAATATTGCACCAGATATGGTCTTGCGCAACTGTGGAAATCATTTGTGGCTATGCCTTCAAAGTTCAAAGTTCAAACTTGCATGTGCTTCCAGCGGATTCAAACTAGCCTACATCTAAAAAAGCTCAAAGTGTGGGACACAAAGAAAGATCCAATTTATAGGGCAGACAAGGAATCCAAGTTCTTTAATAATAAAGTCTTCCATATGAGAGATTTCTAACAAAAGTGTGTAGAAAACACTGTGCACATGAAGAATACATACTTTCAAGCAGGCTAAAGTATCCCCAAAGAATAACATTTTCCCATTTGCTAACAAGCAGATCCTTTCAAAGAGACCAAATACTTCAGTGCTGCTATGATACATAGTAAATATAACTGTACACCCTGTGCTTGCAAGTCTCTTCAGCGTCACCATCATCAAAAGTGCAGATACACTGCATGTGGAAGGGAACAATATTCTGTCAGATGCATAAAGTTGCATTTGTAAAACAGAAAACTGAAAAACTCATATATATTCTCTAATCACAGTTAAAAAGCTCATTGCTTCAAGTATCAACTAGATGCAGTCTTTTCATGCAAGAAAGCAACATATTGAACCAAAAATGCGAGGAAACGGTGCATTCCAACAATACATGAATCCCATGCACAAGTAGATAGCAATCTAATTTTTTATTTTTTCTGAGCGATGTACATGACTAACCAGTCAAGGTGATAAAGTGGTTCGTCAATAAAAACAAATTGTGGACTTCCAATCAGCTCCCTGCAAATGCTAACACGTCTTCTTTCCCCACTTGCTAAGCCCTTCCTGTAGCAGCTACCTCCTATACGTCTATCTGCATAGTCCTCCAAGGACATAGCTACGATGGCGCTGTCCACCAAAGCAGCCTTTTTCTTGTGTGAGATAGAGCCTGGAAGTTGTATAAGTGATGAATAGTACAGCATTTCACGGACTGTAAGAGTCTCAATCAGTTCATCTCCTCTCCCAATATATGCCTATGGATGAAGGGAAAAATCATCAATATGAAAAAGGTTAGCAGCACTGGATCGCATTATTTTCCATCTTAAATGCAAAGAACATACAATATCCTCAATATCACAGTTTCTGGCAAATTTTTTGTTAGAAATTTATAACTCCTTGAACTTTTCAGAAATGAGAATCCTAATGATCAGCCTCCATTACCCTCTTTCTTTCATGGATAAATAATATCATAAGATACTGAAGGAATCCTTACAAAGATCATAACTAGATGAATGACAAGCAAAATCTCCCCTTCAGCATGCAGCCACCAAGATATGAAGGTTGTACTTAGCTTGTTCCACACGACTTTAATGGACTAAAAATTTCTACAAAACTTGAACAAAGTGACATTTAATTATAGCATAACTGAAAAATGTGGAAACGTTTTGTAAGTACATTTTTTAAATTTAACAAACATGTATAAGGGATTTCAATCATAGTATCATACACAAGAAATTGATTCCAGTGAAGAGTAGGCAGAGCTTCATGTCTGTTGAAGAACTAAATTTTGCAGTTCGAGTTGGTACTGGTGTAGATTTTGTACTGGGTACTTTCAGTAGTATTCTTTGGATTATTTGGGTATAATATATGTTGCTTACTATCTTATGTGCACTCTAATTCTAACAGGCAGGCTAATGTTTTAGTTTCCAGATAATCTATTATATGTTTTATTTCAAGTGTCCACGTACGTTGTCATGTCCCCAATTAAATAATTTCCAAATAAGACTACTTGCAAATAATGTTTCACCAACCTACTAGTTCCCTACATTGAGATGGAGACATAAATTTTGTAATAAGGAGCTATGGCACCCAAAAGGACTCTAGTTTACCATATTCACATTTAAATGGGTCACATAAATGATAAATGCTAAGAAAATAAGATGGCATGGGTTCATGAAAACACTTGGAAGCTTGTGGAGCCTTTGAGCGACTAGATTCCCCACACACTTGGCATGATCTTCATCCAAATTCGAACACATGGGTAATGTAACGTTATTGGAGGGTGATGTGGTGTCAAATAGCATATAATGAGCCAAGGAATTCGAATAAGTAAAGAACAGTAACTCCCATGGAAGAGGAAGAGACTAGAAGACAATGTGTGCCACTTGGAAGGAGATTCCATGCACTCTATGACAACAAATGATGAAAGATTCTATGACAAGTATGACAAATTCAGACCTAATTGCAGACATATGACAAATCTGACATGACAGGTCTAAAAATAGCCACCAAGAGGTCGAATTTGGGAGTTAGAGGCAGCCATTCGAATTGGGGAAGGAATTGGAGCATGAAGAGGAAGACAAGTGTCATAGGAGTTACTAAACCACTAAGAGTGAGTTGGAGGAAGCCCATGGAGGGAAATTCGACCTTAGGAGGCCTCATGAAGTTGATAAAATGATGTAATGAGGAAGGAGAAAGGCTTTTGATCATTTGTTAATTGGCCTTTGGCATTTTGGAGAGCTTTTGCTTGTCTATTGCACGGTGAGTGTTCACTCTCCCTGCTTGTGAACCAATTTCGAGCGAATTGGACTCCTTTCCAAGTTGGTTGATGGAGAGGCCATTCAAACCTCTCATTGGAGCTTAATGAAGGAGTTTTAGTTGCAGGTTGAAGTTCCATACAGTTCGAATTCTCATCTATCTTCCTATTCTCTCATCCATTCTTCTCCATTCCCCCACTCTCATGTTGAGGGCGCACTTGTTGGACTGGTGCTTGAGCTTTGTTGAGTATATTTGATGCCAAAACTTTGATATATGATGTATGGCTCTGTAATCTCATGTCCATATACTCTGTAAGTCGAAATATAAGAAATACATGTATGAAAGGCTTGCATTCCCATGCTCTTGAATAACTAATTTTCATGGATTTGGCTTCAATCTTGAAGTAGTTTTATATCAGATTTGTATGAGGGATATTCTTTAAGTTTGATGATGTTGTAACAGCCATATATGATGTAATATTCTGTAATTTCATGTCCCTATGCTCTGTGGCTCGAAATCCAAGAAATCCATATGTGAAACGCTTGCAATTCCATGCTATTAAATCACTAGTTTTCATGTATTTGACTCCCATACTGAATGAGTTGTATACCAAGATTTTATGAAGGGATTTCTCTGATGTTTAATACTTTGGGGGCAGTAATTTGTATGTTGTATATGGTCTCTAGATGTCACATCTTGATCTGAACCTTTAACTCTACCTTTCACATGTCAAAATCGAGCTAGTTATGCAATTTCCCCATAAGCAATTTCCCTTAAAGTGGTCATGCGAATGTTGCACTCTATAATCAGTTTACAGAGATAATACCCATGATTAATTGCAGCCCATGATGTCTGATATTCATCCCATACTCTGTTCTCAAAGTTGGGAGGGTCGTACTGCATTTGGAGAGCCTTGGGGGTTTTAACATCAATTTTCCTAGTCTTTTGTCCTTCTTTCCCTAGGGTCAAAATCAAGTTGCAGAAGCCTTTTGAAAGTGTATGAGCAGTCATAATATGCATTAGTATGCCCTAATACCCATCAAGCTCTTCCATACAAAATTTGAAGTCATTTGGGTGCATTTGGGTCAACTTGGGTTTCACTAGTCTAAAGCTAGAAATTGGCCAAAGTTGTGCAAACTTGAGTAATATGTCAAAATGAATTTCTGATTTGACCATTCTTTTAATATGTGTTAAATCCCATAGGATCCCTCCATAAGAATTTTGGAAAGGTTCGGTGCTGTTTGGAACCAAACCAAGAAGGACTAGTTGACCACATTTCCCTAGTAAGTTTGCAATGTTTCTCCTTAACCCCAAACAAAGGTTGCAGAGGGATAAAGTCAGATACAAAGTGTCCATAAACAACCTTGGAATGTTTTAAGACTCGGCATACCATTTTCTTTCAAATTCGGGACCATTTGGTAAAAGTTGGAACCCTCTAGAGTCATAACTAGTTAAGCTTGAAAAAGCCCAAATTGTAATTTTCTCCAAAACTCCAAGAAGGACATTACATGCACAGAGGTTCTAAATAACAAATGCTAGGCTAAATAGACAACAGCAGTCATCAGATCATGACCATTGTCACAAAGTATGTTTAAAATGTATCACAACTTTCAAGTGTGGAATATATCTTAAAACGAGTGATAGTATACAATTATTTTTTAAATGTGAAATACAAATTAAGCCCATAAAATTTAAAAACCGAAGCTTACATTTGACATTGTAGAAACTATCTACAACCAAGCTTTCTTCTATAGCAAGATAATATGCTAAAGACACCTGTAACTGTACTAACCTTCTCTAGGCAATACTGCCTTGCATGTATGTGCATGAAACGTGTGATCAAATGGCACTACTGTAAATGTATGAAACCATGAAACAACCCAGAATCACAACTGAGTGCGTATGATGCTTTACAAAACAAATATTGCAGCTAGTGAAGGTGGTGTCGTATGTACAGGGCCCAAAGAGCCATTGTGCCTAACAAGATGCACAAAGAGAGTGTATATGCAATATTTTTGGTTCAATTTTGCCACAGAATCTTCCATTGCCTGTGATCAACTGTCAACAGAAATTAATAAGCACTCTTCATTTTTCTACACTCAGGCCAAGGAAAAATGAACTACATATATTGTCTTTCAATAAATGCAGTCTCTCTGAGTTTGGCACAGTTCTCCCATGCAACTATTCAACATCTTGACTTCTTCCAGTGAAGCACACACAGACCCATACTTTGTGTGTGATCTTTTTTGCTTCAGCACATGACAGGCCTCTCCTCATAGCCCAAAACTACTCATCTAAAGTCACGCTCATGCAACTGACGTCTCATGTACAAGCCGCTTGCAACGAAAAAGCTTACAGTGTTGCATGCAGTGAGGAAATCTAATATAATGTTAGCTTTCAGGTTGCTCCTAAAGTGTTTACACCATGCTAGGGGTGTGCCTCTGGGTGCACCTCATGTGATGTGGGGTGACTTGTTCAATGCAACCCACATCCCTCCAACATGTTGGTTTTTCCTAAGCAGCATCGAGAGCCATTCTCTTAGAGAATGGAAGCACCTGGTCAATTACCAGGCTTGAACCAGTCTAGTACTGGGGGACTCAGCCTAGAGCTAAGGGGCCATTCTCTGAATGGAGGCACCTGGTAAGTTACCAGGAACTTGAACCAGTTTAAGACTAGGGGACTCAGCCTAAAGCTAAGGGGCCATTCTCTTAAATGGAGGCACCTGGTCAGTTACCAGGAGCTTGAACCAATCTAGGACTGGGGGACTCAACCTAGAGCTGAGGGGCCATTCCTTGAATGGAGGCACCTGGTCAGTTACCAGGAATTTGAAGTTTGAACCAGTTTAGGACTAAGAGACTCAGCCTAGGGCTGAGGGCCATGCTCCAGGAGAATGGAGGTGCTTGGTCAGTTACCAAGTATTTGACATTGAGTCAATTAATGCAGCCTAGTACTAAGGCACCTGGTCAGTTACCAGGTTATCACCATAAGCCCTAGACCAGGTTTGGACACGTGATGCACTCTTATCCTTGATCTATGGGCTATGTGACCTTCTCCAAGGATTAGCTACCCTTGGTTAAAACTTAAGACACCTAGTACCCGATCTTGGTGGCACAAGGAGTTCAAGTTAAAAGCATTAGTAATTCTCCCTATTTATGATGATGTACCTTGAGTGGGCATGAAGGACCATGAAGACCACTTGCTTTGACCACAGAACACTTGAAGGACCTTCTTACCCTAAGCCTTGGTCCATGAGGAATACCAAGAGGTTAAAGCCAAAATACAAGAAGGCCTATGGTACCACAAAAGGTTAAAGTCAAAGGGTAAAAATGAAAAAGAATAAAACCCCATTATCAATTCCTAATTATGAGGGACCACTTCAAGCGATTGAAAGACTATAAATGAAGTTCACTTCATTTCATTTTAACACACAACAAAAACATTACATTTTCTTTATGTGACTGCTCCAACTCGACTAAGGTAACTGAGGAATTCGTGGCTGAATTTTTTGTTCTTCTTCATCTTTTACCCTAGTATGGCAACCTAGCTCACTAGGGTTCCTCTCTTCACCAGTTGCAATGCACAGTAGCAGCTCCTACCCTCTTCCATGGTGAAGCTACATGGTTTAGGGCAGCAGCAGTGAGTTGTCACTGCTTCCCTTGGTGGTCGACAAAACAGCAGCAACAAAGGATGCTAACCCTCGTTGATGTTCCTGTGTAGCAGTAGACCACGAATAGTGGTCTAGGGCAGCAGTAAAACCCTAGCAGAAAGTTCAGGCAACAAAGCAAACATCTGGGCAGCCACATACAGCTCACGAGCAGCAAAGAAAAACAGTTCGGGCAGCTTGAAACGGTCTGAGCAGCCCTAAACAGGATTCAGGCAGCAGAGTTCGGGCAGTGGAATTCGGGCAGACACGGTCTGCAATTTCTTTGGGAAGATGCAAATTCGGGCAACAGAAGAAATGTCGGGCAGCTAGGGTTTGAAAATATTGTTCAAGCCCGCTACGGTTTGACAAATTGTGAAAACATTCATCTCAGAATTTTGAGATATTTTTCTTATTTCTGCTACAAACTCAGCCATCTCATTGAAGGGATGAATTACTAATGCTTTTGGGGATTTTGTCCTTTAAAGGTTTCCCCGTGAAAACATCTGGTTTTCATTTGTGTTGATGCTTGATTATCTACTGCACTTGTCTTATTGTTATCTATATTACAGTCCGCAAAATTTAAAGAATATATGCACATGCTAAAATTCAACACAACATCCTCAAAGCAAACAGATCTGAAACCATAGGGCTCTTTTCTTTTCTTTTTTGGTTTGAGTTTCAAATCAAGGCTCAAAAATGTTCTTGCTCACAATATATTTTAAAAGATTGCCATAGGGAACTTGGTAAAAGTATTTTGATAGTGGGAAGGAGAGCAGGGTTCAACCCACCCCAACTATCATTTTGTAGAAGGAAACATTGTAGATAAATGTGAAACTTAAAAGTAAATGAAAATTAAAAACTGTGATACTTTATCTTCGAGTAAATTTTCAGTTTTTCCTTGAGCAGGGTATTTTTTTCTCTAAAGTCGCATTTGTAGTGCATTAACTTTATTTTTAAAAATGTTTTTTCCTTTTCACTTTCATGGGAGCCCTTGCGCTCAACACACCACACCCAAACATTCTACAACTAGTTGGCCACCTTACTAACAGTTGCATGGTACATATTTTTCCACAATGGGTGATTCC
The DNA here is from genome assembly GCA_001517045.1 of Pseudotsuga menziesii. Taxonomy (NCBI): domain Eukaryota; kingdom Viridiplantae; phylum Streptophyta; class Pinopsida; order Pinales; family Pinaceae; genus Pseudotsuga; species Pseudotsuga menziesii. The sequence goes on along the minus strand of LPNX011206737.1, from coordinate 69,791 downwards.
GATGAGGAAGAAGAATTGCTCCGTGAGAAGAAAAAGTCAGAAACGCTCTACATCTAGTTGCCCACCTTACTAATAGTTGCATGGTACATATTTTCTGTTGAAGGAGATACATGTGATCTTGAGGACCACATATCCTAATTAAACTTCACAAATCAACTTACCATGGTGTTCTACTATGCTAGAATGTCAACCCTATAAGATTTGGTAGTCTCGTTGTATCCAACAAAAATACCCTTGATACTCAAAGGTTCCAACTTAGTCCTCTTCTCCTTAGAGATAACGGAAAATAAATATAAGCTATGTTATGAACTAAATCAACTACAAGATATTGATGATAAGCATGAGCATTTAGCTGATATAAAAGGAAAAACCAGACTTGAAAAACTTAGTGTTAAATGCTAATTAGATGACTAACAATAACGAGCATGCATTTCAGTATTAACCTTATGAACCAACACCTAAATACACAATGTTAGTGTGCTTATCATAAGCTAATCAACACTAAATGTTTGTTGTAACTTTCATATCTGAAAAATAAGATAACAGACCAACAAAGATAAGCTAATAGGAATTGGAATGCAGGAGATTGAAGCAGCCTACTAGCTAGGTACTTGGATTAGTTAACAAAAATCAGAAATTTAAACTTCAAAACACTACAAGCAACGATGATTTGTTGTTGGTTTAATTGGTCTTATAGTGTGTTAAAATTTAACTCTCTATTGTGTTTGTAATTCTGAAAATTTAAGTCAAGGAGGGGGAGCGAATAGACTCCAGTAAAAGTCTCTTAAATCTAATCTTGAAAGGAATTGATCCAAGCACCTGAAAATTTAGACTTTATTATTAGAAAGAAAATTGGAGGAACAACTTGAAAATAAAAATAAATGAACTACTAAAAATAAGACCTAGTGCCTTAAAGGCAAACAAGTGTCGGGCATGGAGCCATTTATAAATCCCAAAAATGGCTAAGTAGTCTTGAAGGGAGAGTGGAGGCAAGCAATCCCTCTCATTTGCTAGCCAAGGCAACATCAATTCCTCCCTCTAACTTTGATGAATTTTGAAAATATTCAAGAGGCAAAACAATCCATTCTCTAAACATCATCCACCAAATATTAGTAAGTGCATCAAATTATTGGATCTAAATAGAAATTGAAAAGAGGTTGCAACAATCTAATCAAACACAAAAAGATCCATTCATAAAGAATGAGATTGCAGCAATCATTTATTTACTTTACTAAACACAACATGAAAAAATAAATGTTACTTATGACCTTTGTGAGGAGCCTCCTTCCACCAATGAGATAAGCTTGCAACAATACACCACCAACACTAGAGCCTAAGAATCGCTAGAGCAAAATTCCAACAGAGTATTAATATTCCAAAGATATTCGACCCTTATAAATGAGCAAGAGTTTCCCTTTTATCACAAAAGGGGGCGAATAGGCTCAAGATGTTGTCAAAACAGTAGTTACAATGAGTGATGATCCCAAGGAGATGAGGTTCTAGATCAATGGTCTAGATTACACCTCTTACAAAAGTAGTTATGCCACCAAGCGAAATCGACTTCCCTTAGTGAGACGAATTCACTGTTTGGCTTGTAAAAAGTAGTAAAATATAACAATGCCATGGGTTTTCTCCAAAACCATGTGTAAAACCCATGAGATGAGCTGAAATGGTGTGTCAATACCATAATCATTGGTCAACAAGTAGTTATTGAGCAAATCGTTGGAGTCACACAATCCATGCATGAGTGAGGTTGATCCATGTGAAAAGTAGTAATAGGTGGTTGAGATCTAAACTTGAAGTGAGATAGAGGCTAGATGATTCCCATAAGCCTCAACATATGCACCAAGATGCCACATCACCAAATTTGCCTCCACATGTGTGCCCAAGTGCCACTTAGGCAAATCGACCTCTCTAGGAGAAAAGTAGTAATGTAGTATTTCCCATGCAAAAATTAATAAAGTGCATTTCAATGAAGAGTTAGAACAAAAGGTGCACTTTTTCTCCTAAATGAAGAATTAGAACCAACTTAGGCATTTTTTAAATAAAAATCTTAGCGATACCCTGTATTAATCTTCCACCCTTCTGAAATAAGTTTGTAATAAAAGTTCCAATGTTCCACAGGAACACGTCCCCAAGGGTCGGGAATGCATTTCTTGCATCCCCGAGACGGGGGTACTTTGGGAGAAGCGTTCTCATTGGGAAATCCTCAGCGAAACGCAGGGAGAAACGTTTTGCTCTACTGCGAACCTCCTCGACGTCCCCCCACGAAACTCCAAACCTCCTAGACGTCCCCCCATGAAACTCCAAACCTCTTGAACCTATCAGATTTTGATTTAATTGCATGATTGCACAATGATGAATGTAATATTTATTANATTATTATTGTTAAGATTTATATTTTTTATATTTTTATCATTTTTATGACCCCGACGTTCCCCCCCCCCACCCCCCAGAATTTCCCTAAAATTCAGGAGGCTCCACACGTCCCGAATGTTTGTTTCCCCACTTCCACATCCCCCCGTCCCGGAACCTTCGGGGAACATTGTGTAAAAACCCCTGTGGCTGGAAATCATTGAAAGAGGAGAGCATTTGGCCTTTTGAGAGCTGGAATGGATAGGAGAGCCAAATGGGTGTCCAAAAATGTGAAGTCGTTTTTGGAGAAGGCCAAATCGTTCCCATGCACGTTGATGAAGTTTTCATGTTTCTTGTTGACACTACACTGAATAGCCCCTATACATCTAACCAATCTGAGACAGTGTTCCAACGTACAACCCTAGGAGTTGATATAGTAGGGCCAAATGGGTATCCAAATCCGTCAGTAGATCTAGAAAATACTAAATATATCAATCCCATGCATGTTAATGAAAATTGGGACTGCAAAACATTGGGCAAATCCCTACCACCATTCTGGAAATGACTGAACTAAGGCAGTAGTGATCAATTCGATGTCATATACATGAGTAAGTGACCAAATGGGTATCCAATATGAGCTCAAAATCATTGAAATTTGAACCCCATTTACAACCAAAGATATGCAATATGCCCCTCTTGGCCACTGTATAACACTAATAAAGTGGCACTGAACACAATAGCTCTAAAGAAGACACGATGATATCTCAATAGTAGTGAAATGAAGTTGTACCATGAACAAAAGTGTCCCTGGTGGACCAACAACAAAGGGTGTCCACATGGACAAGTACATATAGATGCGAATGATTAGCAAGGCGAGTCATCATATAGTTAATCATGATAAACTTGATAATATAGCAACAGCACAAACATCTTCAATCGAGCATCATGTCAGGATCATCTTTTATCTTTATTGGGGCTTCCTGTCAGGGTCATCTTTCATCTTCATCTTGGACATATGTAGTCTCAACAAATCTTTGACATCAATGACAACAATATTTCCTTGCCTTTGACATCAATGACAAAAATATTTCCAACACTAGAAGTACAGGGAGCATCTCTCCTATCATCTGAGGCCAACTGAAGGAAGCTCAAAAGAGTACTTTGTTTGGGGTAAGAGCTGGAAGCAAAGCTACAATGGGTAGTGTGTCGCTACCTAGAGGAGGGAGCCTGATGTTGTATCCTGGATGAGGTCGTCTAGCTGTCGAGATGGGGCCAAGACTAGTCCCGTAGTTGGTGTTAGGCGGAGGTGGTGGTGGACAGTCATGTCCTAACCAAGCAGTCAAGGTTAGTGCTCCACTTGCAGACCCATTCTCATTTGTGGACCTAATCTAGGGTTAAAGTTTTACCTTAATTGTAAGTTGTAACCTAACTCACCTAGTTTGAATTCGTGTTCGAGTTCAACAACTTTGAAATTCGTAAAAAAATTCGGCAATCAAAATTTAGTGATAAAATTCGGCATTAAATTCGAGAGCCTATAAAATTTTAAAATAATAAAAATACATCAAAATATTTAATAAAATTCAAAATTATAACAAATACATCATTTTTTTAATAAAATTCAAAATAACAAATAATACATCATTTTTTTAATGAAATTCAATATACTCATTCAACACATTATAAAAATGAAACTAGATAATAGTTTGCCTTGTAGCCACAACCAATTTTCTCATTGACTCATTTCTCACGAATCCTTTATCACTAATCGTCAAGTAATTAGGAGTTTTCGAGTTTGAATTTTGAATGTCGAGACTCAAGAGGAGCCCTATTTTAATATTGGCACAACCGTCGACCGCAAGATCTCCTGCAAGACCGTAGACTGTCGAGGGCGTCGAGCAAAGAAGCACAACTCGCGTGGATTTTTATATTTCTCAAATTAACGAACAGGGTGATGATCGTGCCCGCAAGACCTGTTCTAGTTTCAGTCAAGGGCATCGAGTGAAGCACAACTCACAAGTATAGGGTGGATACAAAGCTTCAATGTTGTTGTTTGAAAAAAAAACGCAGGCTCGTAAGCTAGGGTAAAATTAAACAGATTCAATTCGGCTATTTTTAATGATTAAATTCGTCCTCCGTTAAAATTCCGCATTTTTCGATTTTCAAGCTTGAAAATCGGCGAATACGATGATATAAGTTGTAACCCACTCCTCTTGCTATACAAAAGAAAGGAGGAGCACATCACTTTGTAACATTATTAGCTTTTTTATGAGATCAAGAGAATGCTAACTAGAATAGAGCAAGTGCTAGAGATTAGCATGACATTGTAATAGCTAGGATTTTTTCTATTTGTTTGTTTTGTTTCTTGAGCTTGAGAGAAATTGTTGGTTTTGCATTGTAATCTTTGGAGAAGTTGATTAGCTATTTGGGTTTTGCATTTGTAGTCGAGAGAAGCTGATTTGTTGTCAAGTAATCATCTTTCATGTGTAATAGAAAGAGAGGTGTGTGCTGTCCCAAATCTGCATGCAAAGCTAATTTTATAGATCCGATTTCTGGCTGCTTTAGTTGTTGATTTATTCAGTGTTATCGGAACCGGCAAAACCAGCCAGTCTGACCGGTTTACAGGGTTGGCCGGTCCGATCAGCAAAAAAAAATCATAAAACCGGATTTTTTTCCAAACCGGGTACAGAACCGAACGAAACCAGTCAAAACCGGCCGAACCAGCCAGTCTGGACTAGGGACTCACGAAACTCAATTTTTTTTAAAAAAACCAGAAAATAGAACTTTGCTGATGTACTTTGGAGCCTCTTTGTTAATGTACTTTGGTTCAGAACCTCAGAGATGTATTGCACTAGGTGCTATTTTGGATATTTGCACCCATGTTTGCTATATATATGAGAAACTTTGTATATTTCTGTATTAAAGGTTTGGATTCATTTGTATCCACATGAATATAAATGTTTTTTACAAAATATGAATATTTTATGTATTTTTTAGTCAGCCGATTTTTTACCCGGTTTTTTGCCGGTTCCGGTCCGGTTCACATTTTGGGCTTTGCCGGTTCGATGACCGGTCCGGTTCCGATAACATTGGATTTATTACACTGATGTAATGAACAACGTGGGGGATGCTGAGCTGATTTTTTGCATACTTTAATTTATATTTTTGGATCTGATTTTAGTATTAGATCTAGCCCTAGGAGTTGCTGAAGTAATCTAACTTTTTTACTTGCACTGTCTACACTCTTGAATGTTGCCCTAACAGCTTTGTCGATTGCAAATCTGAAATTTTGATAAGTGTTTCTGAAGAAACCAAATTCAACATTAGGGCTGGAACTTATATGGTGTAAATTTGTGGCCTTATGAGGTGGAATTTTAACACATCTGAGCAAAAGTGAATGTAAATTTCGCTGATGTGTACAATAGTGGGAATGAAATGTGAGACAGGTTGTAAGTTTGAAATTTACTTCTTACAAATTTTGGCACATAATATTTTTTTTTAAGAGTGCTGGCTGGACATAAAATTTCTGCCATAGAGCAATCTAGTAGTGGTACTAGGGTGATGCTGATGTGGTGCTGTGGTGTTAGGGGGTACAACAGTGCATAAACACAATGGAATGTTTGGACTTATTATTGAGTTTTTTTTAGGTTAGTTGGATTTTTTAATTTGGTGCTTGGATTTTACGTATTGAGAGAAAATAGCAAGTCTCTCAAATATAAAGTTAGACACTAGTAAAAAATTCAATGGTCACAATTTCATATGTTTGGAAGAAGCATATGATAGCCATATTGAAGTGCAAACACTTGAAGGGAGTGGTCACATGCAAAGAAGAGAGACCCTAATGATGAGGATTAGCAAGAAGACTTTAATTTAAAAAATAGAGAAGTCATGATGCTGATAAAGTTTTCCAGAACATTTAAAATGTTGCCACAAAATGCAAGATGTGGAGGATGCTTTCACAGTGTGGACGAGGGCTTAGATGCTTGAAATTTTCGACAAGGTAGGGATTTTTACCACAACAGTACTATTTTCAATAACGATGGAGGAGGGTGATTAAATTTCAGATCACTCGTTGAAAGTGAAATATATATGTGATCAATGTTAGAATATTAAAAACCCATCTAGAATTAGGATATAAGTTATTATTCATTTTTTATTAATTTCCTAGGTGTTGACTAAGTAATTGGCCACCTTTTGCCACTTTTGGACCACACTTTCCATCTATCCACAGGAGCGCACTTAGAAAGATTCTGGATAAGGTTTTGTCTGCTTTTAAGACTGTCCAGGAATAGGAAGAGCCCTTTCCTGCTTTTACACAGCTTTTCCTGTTTTTTTATGCTTTTCCATGGAATAAGGATAATGCATGGCGCCTTTAGGGACTTGGCAAGCTGTATACTTTTTGGCCAACACATCCTCCATCGTTTTCTCTCCAAAAGCCATCATCTTACTTCTTTTTCATCACTCATTAGCTGCCATATCTGATTTAGCTAATTCGTGAGGTCCTTGACTGAATTGGAAAGTGATTTAGCCACCTTGGGGGGTTTTTTGCATATTTAGTAAACCTGCTTTTGTGAGCTACACGAATTTTCTTTAGTGCATTAGAATTCTCTATCAGAGATGTATTATTTATTGTACTCTTATTGTTCAATAATATCATGATGAGAGCATAGTTTTAAAAAGCGGAATCGGTCGAGGGTCAACTCGGAATCGGAATCAGAATTGGTAATGAATCGGTCATAAATCGGCCGATTTGAATTTAATGAATCGGTTTGCTAAAAAATACATAAAATATTTAAATTTTAAAGAAAAACAACATTTTTCAAGATTATAATCCATGATTCCAAGGCATTGAAGACAAAATAACCAAAATCTGCTCATGTATATACCAAAATGGCACAAAGAGTCAATATATCAAAATGGCACAAAGTGTACTGTAATCTGGAGTCTATGACTGTACTCAGTGCAATACATAAATGATAATACATGTAATATATCTAGGATACTAGAACAAAATACATAATCCATTCATCACTACCACTGTCCAACTCCACTGTCCACTCAGTCACTCGGAACTCCACTGTCCACTCAAGCTGCCGCTGTAGCAAATTAGCAGCTCCACTCTAGACTCCAAACATCAAACAAAAAGTGAGTGAGTGTCTTCAACTTGTTATTATTTGTAGTTGGGTTGGGTTGGGTTGGGTTAGGTTAGGGATTAGCCTTTAGGTTAGGTAAAAAAACAAAAAAGTTAAAACAATAAATAAATAAATAAAAATGACAAATTGTTGAGATGGGTAGTAACCGACCGGTCAGGATCAGAACTCGGCCAGTCAGACCGGTTTGTTACCGAACCGACCCATTCGGTAACAAACCGATCACCGATCTAGTTTGCCTGCCGGTTTGAACCAGTGAACCAGCCGGTTCCGAAACCGGTCAGACCGATTTTTAAAACACTGGATGAGAGTTTACATCAATGGAGTTTATTTTTCTCATGTGTTCTGCTCAAATTTTCTTCCTTCTCTGCATTCTTGCAAAACTAATTATGAGGTTTCTTCAATAAACTAGATTCAGGTTGTCACAAATTCTCACATGGTATCAAAGCCCAGGCTATCAGAGCTCTCACATGGTATCAAAGCTCAAGCTATCAAAGCTCTCACATGGTATCAAAGCCATGTTGTATTGAATTTCTTTGTGAGTGTTTTGTGCAAGTATAACAACTTCTTGGATTCGAAATCAATTCCTCTCCTAACTCCTTTCAACTATGTTGATCGAAAGCCAAAGATGGTTACATATCTAAAGAGACAATGTATCTACAATGTGTCTATTGGTGTTGTGAGCAAGCCAGAGTCCTTTGAAGAGAATAATGAATGGCTAAATGACTATGACAAAGCATTCAGAGTTATGTGTCTAGCAATGTCTTCAAATATGCACTACATCATTGGTTATGTAGACTATCGTTTTGAGCTATGGTCCAACATGGACAGGGCTCTAAATAAGCAAAAGAATTGTGAATGGAGCCTCAACTCTCTCTGAAGAAGTTGAAGAAGAAATTGCAAAAATTTCTTCAATACATACAGTTGTTGAAGATGAAGACTTCCATCTCTCTCTCTTGTTCTCTTAAGAGTCTTTTATTTTGAATTTTGAGCAAGATAAGCCAGTTCATGATCTAGAAGCTTAAGAGGAATTCGATTCCTCTCTTTCACATGAGTCTACTGGTGTGCAAAATAGTGATCTACTGAAGGTTTTAGAAGACAAATCAGAATTTGGAAGTGATGCATTCGCCCTCCTTGATTACATGCTTCCTATGTACTTCTACCTGATTGCTAGCACCAATTCTCAGAGTTTCGCTGAAGATGGAAGACACTACCATTCCCTTGAGTTCAAGTCTCAAGCATATCATGGTACATTTGATTCCAAAGAGCTTCCAAATTCGCTTGCATACATTGGTGGAGAATTCAAGCACATGTTTTGGGAGCATGATCCACTTCTTCCCAAAAGGAAGATACCTCAAAACATTTGATCAAGTTCACACCTACTTGAGTTTGGAGCAGAAACTTTCGGTGTGGTTCAAGTCCATTCTTTAGGGAGGGTTTTGTTTGTTAAACTAGCAGCAACAAAAAAATCTTCTTGCATGCAGAACACTTAAATTAGGAAGCCAGTTGTATTTAATTTACTTTTCCTAAGTTTACTTTGGGAAATAGATTTAAGCGATCTAAATTAACTTTAGTGAAACACTAGTTAAAATGAAAATGAAATTAGGGTTTTCGCTTTACCTAAAGTTATAAAAGAGAGATCAATTGGTGGAGAGGACACACACTTGTATTCCGACAGAGACAGGATACAGACAGGGAGAGAAAATCAGACAAAGGATTTAGCTGGGAAGACGAAAGAGCAAACAACAGAATCGTCGAGCTTCGTACAACTAGGGCGTACACTCACACAGGAGGGTGTTGAGGTTTAGCTAGGATTTGCCCAGTGATTCTGTTGGGTACTACATTCGTCGGGTTTGGGTGAATTTGCAATGATTGTAAAAGTTCCATATTTTCTCATAATAAAATCTATATCTGACTGCTGCACCAGTTTTTCCAGGGGTCTCCATACCCAAAATAATTGTGTCATTATTGTGATGTGATGTTGTGATTTATTTCTCATTTTTATATTCCGCTGCAAACTGTAAAAGATATTCATGTGTGGTTATCAGTAGAGATTTGCATGCATTGTTTAGCCCTAGTTTGAATATTAAAGGAAAATTTACATGGTATCAAAGCTCTGGTGAGCTAAAGCTGAGAGATTTGCAGCAGTAGTGATAGATCAGGGGCAGATCTATTGAAGACACAAACTTAGATTGGAGATCTAGGGTTTGACAGGTAACACTTCACAATGGCCATGGAGTTGAGAGTTGAGGATAGACTCCAGGGTGCTCAGAACTTTCCTACATGGAAAGAAAGGATGACAAGGATCCTGGACGTCAATGATGCAGAGGAGCACATTGACTCCACGAAGGTTGCACCCACAGATTCGGTAGATCTAGCAGCTTGGAAGAAGATTGATTCCAGAGCCATGTTGATTATCATGGATGGAGTATGTAGTCCCTCACCTTTCTGGTAAGAAGAAGACCGCATTAAAGATGTGGAAAGCTTTGGAGAGTCTGTACCAAAGCAAAAACGAGAACTGGAAGATGTTGTTGCAAGAGAGGATTGTTAGATTTTTATCATTCAAGCTACCATTATGATCTTAGGATCTTTAACTGAGAGAATAACATGCACAGCAATAAAACACAAGCACAACACAAGAGACAAGAGACACAAAGAATTTTCCTCAGGGAAACCATAAAAGAGAAAACCCGCAACTTCCTCGAAGATAGAATCAGCACCAAAGGTAAAACCGAAAAACAGTAAGATGATCTCCCGACAGCAGCAATCTCTCTCTCTCATACTAAGAGAGCTTCTCCTCTCTCACTCATGCACCCCAATGAGTGAGTGTGTGTAATAGAGAGGCTCTCACTTTCTATTTATATTCTTTCGTTCACTTGGAACCCACTCCAACATGTCGGCCTCACTTAACAATTACTTACTAGAGCCAACATCTCTAGGAGTGTCTAATAACCCTAGTGCCCCACCACTTGTGAGGACTTTGCCTCCTCTGACCAATAGGAGGGTAACACAATGGTGGGGACTATTGCCCCGACTTACAATGACTCACCTAGGGTCGACTTCACTAGGATAGTCTAATAACCCAAGGGCCCCATAACTGTGGGGACTTTAACCCTTGACCAATAGGAGGGTTACCCACAATGACTTGACATGACTTTCTCATTATAGAAACTTCCCGGAATAAACATCGGGGTATGACATGACTCAATTACATCCCGGAATAAACATCGAGTTACAATAGATAAGAAATACAAGTGAATACATTCCGAAGTTACAATTACAACAACAAAGATGCGCACCACCAAGATGGCCAGGGGAGAAGGAGTGGTGCCTTATCTCACGAGGCTCATACAGATCAGGGATGAGCTTGGAGCTGTTCGCTCTAAGACTAATGATGAGGAGTTAGTTTGGATAGCCCTCAATGGATTATCTAAGCCATGGGACACCTTTGTCAAGGGTGTGGTGGCTAGGGAGAATCTCCCTGATTAGCAAAGACTTTGCGATGACTTTGTGCAGGAGGAGACCCACATGGGTCAAGGATCAGGCTCATCCAGCAGTGCCCCACAGATTGTGGATGAGAAGGCTCTAGCCCTTACATGAAAGAGCAAGGGGAAGGCAAAGAAGAAGAAGGATGGTAAGAAGAACCTTGACGTGTCAAAGGTCAAGTGTTTTATCTACCACAAGCAGGGACATTTTTCCTCCCAGTGCCCAGACAGGAAGAAGAAGAGTAACACTCAGATGGATGGATCCACAAAGGTGGATGAGTTCAGCAGGAACTTCGATGAGGAGTTTTGCTTGATAGCTTGCATGGCAAGCACCACAGGGAGCAGCGTATGGTACATCGACAGTGGAGCATCTAGTCACATGACTGGACAGAAGAGATTCTTCAAATACTTGCTAGAGGGTGGAACAAGGATCCATGTTGAGCTGGGTGACAATGCGCAGTATCAGGCGCAGGGAGTTGGCACTGTTTCGTTTCAAAGGGAATCTGGAAAACCCCTCAGTTTTGCTGATGTGTTGTATGTTCTAGGACTAACCAAAAACCTTAGATCAATCTCCACTCTGGACGACAAGGGATATCAGGTGAAGTTTCGTGACCATAGAGTATATATCAGGCCCAAGGGGTCAAATAGGAGCTTGGATTGGGTGATTGGCAGGAGGAGCGAGAAAGTGTACAGACTACACTTTGAGCCTACAAAGGCTCTAGTCAGCAGCAGCAGTCAAGGTGAGTTGTGGCATAGGAGGATGGCACACTTACACCATGGAGCACTGAGGCATTTGAGACAAGAAATCATTGGAGTTCCTCAGGTACAGAAGGAAAAGCATAACCACTGCAAGGGTTGTGCATTGGGGAAGAACATTAGGAAGCCTTTCCCACAGAGTGAACACAAGTCTAAGGAGCCCTTGGACTTGGTGCATTATGATGTATGCGGACCTATGAGTGTCCATTCATTCAGTGGTTACAGTTACTGCGTAACCTTCATTGATGACTATTCCAGGAAGACCTGGATCTATTTCTTGAAGGCCAAGTCAGAGGTCTTTGAGAGGTTCCGAGAGTTCAAGACTCTTGTGGAGAACCAAACAAGAAAGAAGATTCGGGTGTTGAGAACAGACAGCGGGGGTGAGTACACCTCCAATGAGTTCATGGAGTATTATTCGACAGAGGGGATCAAGAAGGAGCACAATGTGCCCCATACCCCACAGCAGAATGGAGTTGTGGAGCAGAAGAACAAGACTATTTGGAGCAGCCAAGGCCATGCTATTTAATCAGGGATTACCACTATTCCTTTGGGTCGAGGCATACAAGACTGCAATGTACATTCAGAACAAGTGTCCCCACACAGTTTTGGGGAGGAAGACACCAGAGGAGGTCTTCACAGGCACTAGGCCAGATGTGAGTCACATTCGCATATTCAGCAGTGTCTGCTATTGTCATATTCATGCTTACAATAGGAAGAAGATGGATACTTCTGGAGAGAAGGGGTTACTTGTTGGTTACAACGAGATTTCGAAGGCATATAGAGTTTACATTACTACTCACAGAAGGATCATTGTGAGCAGGCATGTCCAGTTCGATGAGGACAAGGCCTTGCGAAGATCTCTGGACTTACCAGCAGAGCAGCAGCCAACACAAGAGTCGGGGGTCAAGTTGGAGAAGCCAGATGTACAAGTACAGGTATAGACACAGAGCACAGGTTTTAGTGGTCAAAGGGAGTCAGGTGGACAGGATCCTACAGTCATTGACTTAGAGGATGAGCTGCAGCAGGAGACGGATATCCAACAGCCGCAGTAGGTTGACACTAGGCCAAGGCCTAAGTGGTTTAGGTCCACAGTACAGGATTCCAAGCAGGTTGATCCTCCACAAAGATATTTCAGACGGAGTGTACCACCAGAGAGGCTTAGTTACATGGCACTGATGAGAGAGTTGATTAACTCTGAACCTTCCAGCTTCAGGGAGGCTGGACAACATGATCTGTGGTAGGAGGCTATGGTTGAGGAGTATGACTCCATTATGAAAAACTAGGCATGGGAGGTTATGCCGAGGCCACAAGGGTAAAAGGTGGTGGGATCCAGATGGATCTACAAGGTGAAGCATGCAGTAGACGGAAGCGTGGAGAAGTACAAGGCAGGCTTCGTGGCAAAGGGATTTTCATAGAAGGAGGGTATTGACTATGAGGAGACCTTTGCCCCTGTTGCCAAGTATTCTTCCATTCGAACCATTATCTCACTAGCAACTGAGATGGGTCGGCGTGTCCATCAGATGGACGTCAAGACTACCTTCCTCAACGGAGTGATAGAGGAGGAGGTGTATATTGAGCAGCCGGAGGGGTTTGATATGGAGAACAAGGAGACGCATGTTTTCATACTGCATCGAGCTCTTTACGGGCTCAAGCAGGCTCTTCGAGCATGGTACTCAAGGATTGACAGTTATCTACAGGAGATGAGATTTCAGCGGAGTGAGGTTGACCACAACCTGTACTTCTTGACAGGTGAGGTGCCTCTCATACTGGTCCTATATGTGGATGATCTCTTTTTGACAGGAGATGAGAGGTTGATTGGAGACTGCAAGTCCAACCTTGCAGTGGAGTTTGAGATGAAGGACCTTGGGTTGATGCATTACTTTCTGGGCTTGGAGGTTTGGCAGAGAGATAGATGCTTCTTCATTGGACAGGGGAAGTATACAGTAGAGATCTTGAAGAGATTCAAGATGGAGGACTGCAAGCCTATGGCCATACCTCTAGTTTCCAACTGGAGGAAGACTGATGCATCAAGATCAGACGATTTGATCCTACCTTGTATCGTCGACTTATCGAATCGTTTATGTATCTGGTCAACACTCGACCAGACATCAGCTTTGCAGTCAACTCTTTGAGTCAGTTCATGGTGGACCCTCGAAGAGTGCATTGGACGGTTGCGAAGCATACACTTCGCTACATCAGAGGTACAGTGGAGTATGGATTGGTTTATGAGCGCAGGGGGAGTGTACAGTTAGCACGTTTCACAGATGTTGATTGGGCAGGATGTGTAGAGTACCGGAAGAGTACTTCAAGTTGTTGTTTCAGCATTGGATCAGGGGTTGTCTCTTGGTTTAGTAGGAAGCAGAAGTCAGTTGCATTGAGCTTGGTAGAGGCTGAGTACATGGCAGCCAGCATGGCTGTTTATGAGGGTATGTGGCTGAGGAAGTTACTTGCAGGGTTGTTAGAGTGTGAGCTAGAGGCTACAGTAGTTCACTGTGACAATCAGAGTGGCATCAGGCTATCTGAGAATCCAATGTTCCATGACCGAAGCAAACACACAGACATCAGGTACCACTTCTTAAGAGATTGTGTTCAAAGGAGAACCATTTGTTTGGAGTACATACAGACAGATGAGCAGGTGGCGAACATTTTCACCAAGGCACTTTACAGACAAAGCTTTGTGAGATAAGTTGGCGTTGCTACCGAATCCCTTCCTCGTTGAGAGGGAGTGTTAAACTAGCAACAACAAGGAAGGTCTTCCTGCATGCAGAAGACTTAAATTATGAAGCCAGTTGTATTTAATTTACTTTTCCTAAGTTTACTTTGGAAAATAAATTAAAGTGATCTAATTATTAATTGGCTTTATGAAAACATTTTTTTATCAAGTGAAAGTGAAATTAGGTTTTTCGCTTTGCATAAAGTTATAAAAGAAAGGTCAATTGGTGGAGAGGACACACACACTTTTATTCCGACAGAGATAGGATACATACAGAGAGAGAAAGTCAGACGAAGGGTTTTGCAGAGAAGACGAAGGAGCTAACCGACAGGGCCACTGAGCTTCTAGGTGGGACAAGGGCCGTACAAACCCGATAGGGAGCAGCTGCAGAGGAGGTAGTACAGACCGTACGAAATTTCACACATCTGGCATATAGACCATATGGATTCAGTACAACAGCCGTATAGTCGTACGGATCTGTACAACCACGTGTGGGAGGCCGTACAATCATGCAGAGGGTGTGCTGGGATTCTGCTGGGGTTGTCCAATGATTTTGCTGGGTGTTATTTCACTAGGTTTGGGTGATTACCAATTGATTGTAAAAGTTCCATATTTTCTCAATAATAAAGTCCATATTTGACTGTTGCATCGATTTTCCCATCTTGGGTTTTTTCGGGGGTTTCCATACCCAAAATAATAGTGTCTATATTGTGATGTGATGTTGTGAATTATTTCTCAGTACTTTATATTCCGCTGCATACTTGTAAAAGATATTCATGTGTGGTTATCAGTAGAAATTTTGAATACACTATTTAGCCCTAGTTTGAATATTAAAGGAAAATTTACATGGTATCAGAGCTCTGGTGAACTAAAGTTGAGAGATTTGCAGCGCCAGTGATAGATCAGGGGCAGATCTATTGAAGACACAAACCTAGATTGTAGATCTAGGGTTTGACAAGTACACTTCAGTATGGTCGTACAATTGAGAGTTGAGGATAGACTCCAGGGGGCTCAGAACTTTCCTACGTGGAAAGAAAAGATCACAAGGATCCTGGATGTCAATGATGCCAGCTTGGGGGGGATTTTGCATATTTAATAAACCTGTGTTTGTGAGCTACTCGAATTTTCTTTAGTGCATTTGAATTCTTTATCAGAGATGTATTATTTATTGTACTCTTATTGTTCAATAATATCATGATGAGAGTTTACATCAATGGAGTTTCTTTTTCTCATGTGTTCTGCTCAAATTTTCTTCCTTCTCTGCATTCTTGCAAAACTAATTGTGAGGTTTCTTCAGTAAACTAGATTCAGGCTGTCACAAATTCTCACAGTCAACTGTTAGCAATTGGCAGAGAAATAGATAATTTGATTGTGATTACCTTGAAGAGCTTACCTCCTCCTCTTGAAAATTCTGTTGAAACTTTAAATGTTACTAGAGACAACTGACATCATATTTGACAAGTTGGAAAGTCAGTGATTATAGAAATACAAATGGAAAAAGCAACTTGGAAGTAGTAGAGGAGCATTTGAGAGCCATTTGCAGAGAAGAAATTCACAAATCACATTTCCATAAAAGATCTCCAATAAAAGCCAAAAAACAAGAGAGTTTAATGTCTCCTAAAACCATCAACAACCAATACAAAAGGAGGGGCTCATATTATATAGATTTAGAGCCTAAAGCTTCTTCAAATAAAACAATAATAATCATGAGTTAGATCCTAGATCTGTCATAGAGAGGAATAAACAACTATATCCTCCAACTAACTAAGACAAGTCAGAAACTCTAAAGCAATAAAATCAATGTTCCCCAAGTTTTTAAAACATGGGAGCACGGGAGCAGGGAAACACACAATGGAGATGTGTGGAGGCACCCCCTATACCCAGACTGTCCCCCTCCAAGGTCTACACACCAAACTCATTTTTTTCAGCTCTGGGTATAGGTGAATTTTGCCATCATAGTTCAGCAATGCTGTGTGGAGTTGTATAGTGTTGTGGCGTACTACAGAAAATTTGGCAAGTCAGAAAACAAGGGTAGCATAGCAAAGATCATATGCACAGAAAGGTCCTTTCGTGAGTTCCTGGATTCCATGTTATCGCAAAACCGTTGCCCGTGCACTAGTTGCTGAATGGAGCCATGGACATTAATCTCTCTAAAATACAAAGTGATTGAGTGCCAGGGTGATTTCATGATCACCTGGAGGTGTGCATCAGCCACATTATAAAATGAAATGCTGTGAGCTTGTGTAGAAGGCAATCTGGACTTATTGCTCAAACAAATGAGTTCAGATGATTTCATGCTCAATAGATGGGTACAAAAGGATCCATTATTCAGTGGATGAACATAAACCATAGGTTGTTGCTCGGTAAATGAAACAGAAGGGTTGTTACTACACGGATGAGTACAAGCCAAGAATCATTTCATGAGGATGAGTATAGGCTAGGGGCTGTTGTAGTGGATGCAAAGGCTCACAATTGCAGTAAATACAAGAGCCTAGTTACAACAGTGGAAGTGTTCTTTGTCAACTAAGATCCAGCTCAGGGATGGGAAATCATGGAAATCTGACAATGGTTGGAAGGTAAGCATCTCTTAGTGCAGCTGTACCCTTGCCACAGAGTGCCTCAAAGTTAAACTTAAGTGCAAGTTTGCAACTGTTGAATTGCATCATGCTTATGGGTTGTGTAGAAAAGATTTGCTGGCATCTTCGCTGTACTTTGCAGGAAATTTTTCATTTGAATCTTGACATCAACCAAGCCTTGTGCTGAAATTTCTTGTTATTTATAAAACAAAATAAAATTTCTGAAGGGTGGTTATATTGTATGGGAAAGAGATTCAGGTAAGGATCAGGGGCCTGGCTAATGTCCAGATGCCCTGAATAGAAAAGGTGGCATATAATTCTTGGGTAATATGGAGGGAATGCCTGCCTGGATATGCTTGATTTAAATCGAAACATGGGTAACTAACTACCCTGTAGAGAGCTCATTGCTAGTGACATAAGTTGGCCTGTAAATCATCTCCATTAGAAGTATCATTAAGGGCAAATACAAAGACGGCCCCTTAGAAATCTTCAAAGACCTAATCTATAAGGCAACTTACATAAGTGCCATACTTGAGCTGCAACTTTTGCCCATTGACAAGCACCTCCCCATAGACTTTCGCTGTGTCGGGCAATAATCCTGTATGTAGTTAAATGAAATGAAATCATATTAATATCCACAAATGACCAAAGTAGTTAAATGAAAGGCAAAAGGAACAAAATAACGAGAGCGATCCAATACAATGCACCCACTAACTAACCAATCTAAACTAAGTATACAACGACTTGCATGCACTCTGGCGTCTCGGTATACCCAATTCAAAATTACTGAAACATGATATACCCAAATCTAAATTTCAGCTATATAAATTCTTCTGAGTTTGAAGAGACCTGCAAGCGCTTTCAACAACGTTGTCTTCCCAGATTTCGCAGGACCCATGATGACTGTGAGAGTCCCCGGCAGTGCATATCCTGTGCATGACTTTAAGACCTTATCAGAGTATGTCCTCTTTCCTCTTATTGTAATTGTCAAGTCTCTCCACACAAGAACCCCTTCCCTCTGTGCTGCCTTCCCATGCAAGACATTGTTAGTCTTTCTCATCTGATCATCACCATCAATACCATTCTCCAAATCACCGTTGCTATTTTGAGAAGAAATTGAGTTACCACTTAACTTTCTTCGGGGTTTAGATTTGCTAGGAGAAGGCCCATGTAATTCTGGGGATGACTGTATTTCTTCCATTTTTTTAAAGAAAAGCAGAGTAATTCTTCAATCTATGTAATTGGGTTTCTTAGAATAAGTAAGACCAGATCCATGGATGCCACCGACAAGGTGCAGAGATTTGAGAAACTGGATTCCACAACATCAACCCCGTCAAATCAATCTGAAAGGAATGATAAACACAGTAAAATCGAGCACATAAAAAGTTGCAACTGGGCCTTAAAAGTCGCCCTGTGGCGACAAAAAATCCACGGGAGGAAAACCAAGTATTTTGTTTGAATTCTCCTTGTACTGTAAAGGCCGTGAGGGGGGCTGAGGTTTTGATGCTTGCCATTGCAATCGCTGTCAACTGGTGACTGTTTTGGTGAAAGCGTTCACACTCAGGATGGGATTAGCTCTACTATGCGCGCAAAAAGACCACCAAAGTAACATTCAGTGTGCCCACCAAGCAATGATTTGAATTCGCACTATCAGAAACGGGCGGGTGCAGTCAGATCTCGAAATGGAATATTTTCATACCGAGGTACGGCTGAAAGACAGGGACAAAAACAAAAGGTTCAAAGACAAGCAGGCCCCCTGGATTTTTTTTTAAAGACAAGCTGGCCCCTGGATTTTTTTCTTTTAAAAAATGCTTTATTTTTAAGGAGGCCATCCTGGATAGAACAAGTTTTCTTCTTTTTCAAAAGTTGAGTTGCGGCAGCAATCACTAGCACTAACGTGAACGGCATTAAAAGTCGCAAATTTTATCATTATTATATGATCTTTCTTCTCTCTGGGACACAAGTGGGTTATGTTGCGGGGCATCAATCTCCATGGTGAACAGTCTAGCAGGATTCTGGAGAGAGCATATGGATAACATCATGAGGGTTGTATATGACGTGCGCATCCATATTTCAAGTATAATGTGAGTGTCATGAAATTCGGTGCTCGCATAGTGATATCATTCATCAATGTTCAATGTACATTTGATATGTGATATTCTACATTGTTATGTAATGTAATAATGAATCATTAAGAGCATGTGTTTCCTTAGGAGGTCACGGGTTCAAATCCAGAGGGGGTAGTGTATGTACACCTCTGTAGACTTTAGTAGTTAAATCACTGCGCAGAGGGGGGTCCCTTGTTCCACAAACAAGGGGGTCTCATACACCAATTTGGTGTCTTGCTTGGTGGTGACCTTAAAAATAGATTATTATTATTATTATTATTATTATAATAATAAAATTCTATATATATATATATATCTGCATAATGTATTACAACAATTTTTTAAATGTTTTTTTTGTGATTTGAATTCAATTTTTTTTGGTTATTTGAATTAAGTGGGGAGATTCTGAAACTTATTTTTTCATCATTCAAATTTTATTTTTCGACTATATAATTTTATTGGCAAAAAATAGACTTAATTAGTCTATCAATTTTAACTTGGGTGATTGGGAAGAATGAGTGTTACCCTCTCCGGTTCAATTCTTATAAGTAACATGTTTGCTCTTGTTGAGCCCCTTTGTAATGAATGAATAGATTGTGTAATTTGGTGAACTATTGTATCATTGCATCGAAAACTAGGTACAAACAATGTTAAGTCATGGTATGAGATTGTTTTTCTTTTTTCCCGTGAAGCCCTTCCTTATGGCCTCAAAATATATATCTATATATAGTAATGTCAACCATAAAATAAATATTTCAATATCAACATTTTATATATGTATGTATGTGTATAAAATAAGTTAAAGTAAAAAAACAAATTTTACACATAAAACATTTTTGTAATATAGGTTGATATAGATATGTAATTGTTATGCTAAAAGTGGGGTGAATTATATGTAAACAATAAAAATAAAATACAAATAGATAATAATAAAAATAAACTTAATGCTATTACAAATTTACAACCGCTATAAATTCATCTTAACTCCATGTCACTGAGAAGGATCAAATCCCTCTAGGTGCAAACCTTTGCACTTTTAAAAGGGTTTGCATATCCAAAGATGTATGTATGTGTATAAAATAAGTTAAAGTAAAAAAACAAATTGTATAGATAAAACATTTTTGTGATATAGGTTGATATAGATATGTAATTGTTATGCTAAAAGTGGGGTGAATTACATTACATACTGACATTAAACAATAAAAATAAAATACAAATAGATAATAAAAAAATAAACTTAATGCTATTACAAATTTACAACTGCTATAAATTCATCTTAACTCCATATCACTGAGAAGGAATTCATCTTAACTCCATGTCACTAAGAAGGATCAAATCCCTGTAGGTGCAAACCTTTGCACTTTTAAAAGGGTTTGCATATCCAAAGATTTGATCTTTCTCATTACATGATAAATCTAAAATTAAGATAGATTTATGTTGATAAACCATCTCCATCTCACAATTGTTATATATAAAGCTTTTTACACACTTATACGTCCAATAATTATAGTAGTCATATCCTAAACGTTCCATGATTTTGCTCAATCTTAAAAGCATTTTTTGACACGTAATAAAAATAAATAAAATTTCAAATAACAATATTTAAATTTGCTTACTCTAAGAGTATTTAAAGACATTATCTAATTATATATTAAAAAATAATTTAAAAAACAAAAAATCGAAATTTAAAAAAACAAAACAAAACAAATAACTAAATTTTAACCCACAAATGTAGAACCACCAAAATCATCAAAAAGTTTAAACTCCTTTTTAATATTAAAAAACATAAACTCAATAACGATAATATGACATACGCCATATATAAATGGCACTTGTACACTAACTATGCGTTGTAGGTACAAAACTTCCTACATGATTTATTTTTTTCATAGAAATCCTACACGATTACTTAAAAGCTTAAGCAAGGTTTAAATTCCAAGCTTTGTCGAATCAAAGGTGGAAAACAACTATTTAATACTTGGATGCTGAAGCGAGGTTTAAATTCCAAGCTTTGTCGAATCAAAAGTGAAAAACAACTATTTAATACTTGGATGCAGTCTTGGAATTTCAAATTTTACGTGTGTCTCAAATAAAATTTGATGACGATTACATTTTTAAAATGCTTGTCAGTTTACGTCTTATGTAAATCTATATTTCTCAAAAATAATTATATATGTTATATTTTTTTCATTCAACTTGAAGTCTTAGCCTTGTTTTTATGATAGGATTTGGATAGATAATTTATTAAAAAATAAAACCTAAATATTTAACAATAATTGTTATTCTCAAAACTTTTTGCATCTCCTCCAAATCTTTACCTAAATTAAATTTTGGAAAAATATTAAATAAAAATTTATCAGAAAAACATTCAAATTAGTTCAAATTTCTAAACATTTTTGAACTTTGGAGAAATATAGAATATAAAAATTTATTGACTAAAAATTTAAATAAAAGCTAGAGACATTAAAAAAATAACTTTTAAATAAAATAAAATATCAACTAATTTGTAAACAATCTTGCAAGAGATTCATTGAAATAAACTTATTTCGAGATTGAAAACTCTATACTAACTCTTTTCTCCAAATAATCCTGTGAAATAACTTGTTTATAAATTGAAAATAAGATAACTCTATACTAACTCTTTTCTAGACGGTCTCCAAATAATCCTGTTAAATAACTTGTTTACAAATTGAAAATAAGATAACTCTATACTAACTCTTTTCTAGACGGTCTCCAAATAATCCTGTTAAATAACTTGTTTCTAAATTGAAAATAAGAGAACTCTATACGAATTTTCTAGAGTGAGATGTGCAAATAGTTCAATTGAGGCCTGGATTTGAAACTTTGTAATGTTGATAAAGACGCCATTTAATTTGTTTGGAATATTACTTAAGCTTTTATCCGTTACTTTGACATTGAATAGTAATCTTTGCAAAAAAAAACTTCAAAGTCGACAAAAGGTCTTAATAAGTCAGAACTTTAAAAGGTACAAAAATATTAATAAAAAGATAAAATGTTTTTTAATAAAAATTAAGCCCTTTACAAATAAAATGATGAAGAACCCTAACCCAAACTTAAAAAACACAAAAAAAAAAAAAAAATTATTTTAACTTATGGATTGTGTCCTCTGAGGCGTCGAAGCTGCGTTAACTCTAGGCTAAGCCCGGTTGAGGCCAAGGAAGAGAAGGTAGCAGTGGCGGAATTGGAATTTGAGGCTGCTTCTCCTCCTTGGTGGAGATCGACAACAAGTGTTGATGCTCACCGTGGTTTGGCTGGTCTTCAGGAAAAAGAACCAAATACAATGTTGTAATGCCAAAACCTTCAGTAACACATAGTGCACACGCACACCTGAGTTATAGAAGCATTTTCTTGAGAAAAGCAACAGAAAGCGTTTATGAAGAGAGGCAAAAGAGTTAAATATTTCACATAATCCAGTCACCATGAAAATTTGAAGGGAAGCTCAAGCGAAAAAAAGAGGCTCCAAAATTTTCAAGAACAATATTTTAATATTTTTTATATTTACTAAAGTTTTTATGTCCGGTAAATAAAACAGTGTCTAAGGTTTCCTTTATTTGCCTAAATAAACCAAAAAGTTCCACGAAGTGGCCATAACTGTTTTATCAACCATTATCTAAGCAAGTAGGTACTAAAATTTATGAATGGCAAGAAAAATAATTAAATGTCAATTTAACGAGATGCGATTTTGTAAACCGATAGATAGTGACGTGTCAAAATTAAAACCACCTATCAAATACGTATTTAAAACTAAAAAACGTTCTATAGGCCATCAATTTTGAGGCCTACGTGGATGCATATTTTCCCTTTCATTAAAAATAAAAAAATAAAAATAAAAGTCATTAAATATGACTTGTATTTTTCCAGCCAAAAGTTGTAAAGCATGACTTATATCTATCTTGCTAAAAGCTCTAAATAGTATATACGATGTATATGATCAAAGTTGCACAATGTAGGATATTTTCGAGGAGTGTGCCACACCTAATGCAAGTGTGGTCTCGCTCATTGTCAACAATGGTATCACATCCATGTGTTACATTGCTTTTTATTGTGTACAAATTATTCTTACATCCATGTGTTACATTGGCTTTTATTCAGTACAAATTATTCTTACATTCCATTGTGATGAATGAGGGTAAAGTAATTTTCTTTATCGATGATAAAGATGGTTGAAGTACATGTTAATATTAAAAAATTCAACGATTATAATAATGAGGATAATCACATTGTATGACATTTTTTGAGATGATCGTGACAATATTGTGAGTTTTTATCTCTATATTCTTTAGAGTGAAAATTTGTAGTTTCTTTAATTACTTTATTATAATCATATGGAAATAAAAGAGTCTTATATTTGAATAGAGAAGTAATGAAAGTATGTATTAAAGAGTAATTCATAGGTGGGAGGGCATGAGTATATATGTAAATCTTTGGTAAGGAAGGAAGGAGATTTTTTATGTGGAAGAAAATGTCATCATGTAGTAGTATGTAGTATGTTGTTGTAGTAATTTGTAATTCAAGGTATTTTATAAATAATATTGTAAGACTAAAGAGATATTATAATGTATGATGATGTAGTAGTGCCCTCTTCGTTAATTGCCAAGCTTGTTGAACTTATTGGCTTGTTAATCCACGTCACAGGAGATTGTAGGGGATGGTGGATTTAAAGGGTTTGCATATGTCATTTGATCCCTTAAAGATCGACAATGTGCAAATTGTGGAGAGTGTCGCATTGGGGATGTTAGGGAAGCATGCACACTTTGCTAGATCCCCGTTGAGAATGATCATGTAGAGACAGTGAAAGGGGGTTTGCAAAATATGTGAATAGGATCTAAATGGGAGGTTGTGAACTATTTGCAAGGGCACCCTAAAACCCACAAAACTAATGCATGTCATGATCTTGGAAAATAAGAAACTGTATTTAATTGAATCTAATTAATGTGGCTGGTGGGTAGGTTTCGAAAAGTAGATATTTTGCAAATAAAATGTGGGCCCACATGAAGGTTTTGGGAGCACTCTCAATATTCATTCACAAATGAAGTGAAAAATATAGAGCTCTCATGAAAAGAGAAGATGAAGAACAAAGAAGCTCACACAAACCAAATAAACTATCTCATGAACTCCATTGTAAGCCCCTTTATGTATCTTTTGAGAAGGATATAGCCCCATATTTTGTTACTAAAAAAAACCCAATGATCCCTGCATCAATGGAAATTTTATTTAAAGGGGAAAAGCACATTTGTTTCTCCACTAGTTTGCTTCCCTGACTGTTCCGCTTATGCATTGCATCTTTTTGTGTATTTTTCAATTTATGGCAATATTTAGTAGTGGTCCAAGGAATAAAAAACACTGGCACCATCTTCAAACATCAATTGTAACCTCTCTAGTGTGAGTCCTATCTCCCTAGACATTTCCATTCATCTAACAAGGTCCTACAATGGCTCAAAGGATAAAACTTGATGTTTATTTGCCCATACAACAACTACATCTCACCTAGTGATGCATTTTAGTTCATAGATCATTTTTAACTTTTGGCAAAATCCAATGGAGCCTTAGAAGTCAAAACATGTTGTTGAATTTTATGGGGAAATTTTGTCAGCCATCCAACAATGTATTTTCCTCATTCATGCATTTTTGGTTTGTAGAGGGGTCCCATAAGGTTTTTATGGCTCTAATGCATCCGTTGCAGCTTCCCTTATGTAATTTTCCTTCGAATGTGTTTTACATTTACAGTGGAGAGTCTAGAGTGTATACACATCAAATTGAAATTTGATAGAGTGGTCATGTGTTCATTGAATTAAAATGTTATATTTGAATAATTTGTTGTATGAGAAGTGTTTATTGTCAGCCTAGATTCATCCTGAGATCCTTGGAGATTTCTTATTAAATTAAATTCTTCGCAATGAAAATTTGTGTTTGTCTATACTTTTGTTGGCCCATATAACCAACTTGCTTAAGGGATATATGGCTAAGTTATATCCTTCACACAAGACATAGACTTAGTGTTCACTTGAAACATTCAACTGCCATCCTAGTGGGTCATTTTAGTCCTTGGTAATCCATTCCATCATTGTCCATTCACTGATGTTCTACTATGCTACTTGGAAATTTAATGACTTCATTGTGTGCTTGAGGTTGCCTTGGTGATGACTTATTGATTCATACATTGCTCACACGCTTCTCGGTCAAAATGAAACTGTATAGATATGTGATTGGCATTATGGTTGTTTTACAATGATCAAAGGAGTTCTTCCTTGATCTTATCTTTGATTCGGCCTTTTGGAGTGTATTTCCCTACCCAAAGAATTTGTTTCTTTGTCTATTTTGTGTCAATAGATGTTCTATTTCGGAAGCAAAATTATGTTTTACTACCAATGTATGCATAAGTTTCATATGCTAAGCTAGATCATTAGTATTTCATTTCAATTTCATAACAAAAGCATATAAACAGGATCACTGAAAGATAGACAAGCACAACCATACAAAAAGAACACAAAGATTTATCCTGGGAAAACCCTAAAGGGAAAAACCCAACAAAAGCTTCCTCAATATAGATGCCCCAAAAGATAAAAGGTAAAACCAAAAGGGAGATCAAAGACTGATCCTCCTCCTTCTGCAGCTACTTCTCTCTCCTCCACTAATGTGCTACATAAGTGAGAGTGTGTGTTCCAAATGACGAACGCTACACCTCTATTTATTCATTCGTTCACTTTAATTATCAATTCTGACATGTAGGCTCGAGTTAATCATGTAGGCTCGAGTTGCACATGTAGGCTCAAGTAACCACACTGGGGTGCTAATGACCCACCTTTACAATTAGAGGGGACTACCTCATGACTCTTATTAGTTCTTCCAATTAGAAGCATCGGGGTACAATGTAATACAAGTGGTTCTCCCGGTAGGACCATCGGGGACCACAAAATATACATATAGAATATTTTTTGAAGTTACAATATTTCAACACTCCCCCTTAACAAGAAGGGTATTCTACAACAACATCAACAACAACAATAAAATAGAGGACATCATCAACATCATCAGGGTAACACATCTATAAATCATTGGAATCTTTTCAACATCATGTAGTCTTCATCTTCAATCTTCAGTCTTCATCATCATTAATACTTTGACCGCTTAGATCGGCAACATCTTCAGCATTTTGATCTTTCAATCAGAAACGACATCTTTAGCAATTTAACCTTTCAATCAGCAACATCTTCAGCACTTTGACTTTTCGATCAGCAACAACATCTTCAGCATTTTAACCTTTCGATCAGCAACATCTTCAGTACTTTGACCTTTCGATCAGCAACAACATCTTTAGCACTTTGACCTTTCAATCAGCAACATCTTCAGCACTTTGACCTTTCGATCAGCAACATCATCATCAACACTTTGACCTTTCGATCAGCAGCAACATCATACTCTGATCTTTCGATCAGAATCATCATAATCACACTCTGATCTTTCGATCAGAAACATCATCATACTCTGATCTTTCAATCAGTACATCATCATCATCATACTCGGATCTTTTGATCAGTACGTCGTCATCATCATACTATGATATTTCAATTAGTACGTCGTCATCATCATACTCTGATCTTTCGATCAGTACAACATCATCATCATCAGCTACAACCTACAATCCACAACTCAAAGACAAAAAGTCTTTGGATCACTTTTGGACTTAAAGTCCAGGGATGATGCAATCCCACCACATTCTCAACAACCGAAGTTACCGGATTGATTACAGGAGAATCAGTCCCTGTCACTTTAGGACTAAGTCCAAGGATGATGCAATCCTACCACATTCTCGAGGACCAAAGCCACCAGATTGATTACGGGAGAATCAGTCCCTATCACTTTAGGACTATGTCCAAGGATGATGCAATCCTACCACATTCTCGAGGACTGTAGCCACTGGATTGATTACAGGAGAATCAGTCCCTATCACTTTAGGACTAGGTCCAAGGATCATGCAATCCTACCACATTCTCGAGGACCGAAGTCACCAGATTGATTACAAGAGAATCAGTCCCTATCACTTTAGGACTGAGTCCAAGGATGATGCAATCCTACCACATTCTCGAGGACTGAAGTTACCAGATTGATTACGGGAGAATCAGTCCCTATCACTTTAGGACTAAGTCCAAGGATGATGCAATCCTACCACATTCTCGAGGACCGAGGTCACCGGATCACTTTAGGGAAAGTTCCCAGGGATGATACAATCCCACTGCAACATCACTACTCCCCCTTTCAGGAAAGGTCTTTTCGAACCACACCAAGCTTGTCTCGAAAGTGTTTGAACTTTACTCAGGACAAAGGCTTTGTCAACACATCATCATCTACATCTTCAGTATGTGAATACTAAACTATCACCATCTGTATCTCCAGTATGTGAATACTGAAAGCATCATCATTTATATCTTCAGTATAGAAATACTGAAAGCATCATCACCTCTATATTCAGTATAGAAATACGGAATCACCATCATCTGCATCTACAGTATCATCATCTGCATCTTATCTCATAAGTAGAAATACTGGATTTCTATGTGTTGCGACGGAACACAGGGTTCTCTGTCATCACAGCTCTGGTTATCACATAGAATCATTGTAGTATCTATCTTCAGGTCAAAGAGACCTGATATCAACTTCTGAAGCCATATGGATTCACAACTTAGCAGAGCAATCTGCTATGTATTCTGCTTCAGCCGTGCTAAGAGAAACACTAGACTGTTTCCTACTAAATCATGGACTCATAGCAGACCCCAGACAAAAGCATCTACCTGATGTGCTTTTCCTCTCTGAGATATTTCCAGCCCAGTCTGCATCTGTATAGTCATACAATATGTAGTCATGGTTTCCATCATAGTATAGACCAAAATCTATAGTCCCTTTCAGATATCTCATCACATGTTTTGTGGTGATCAAGTGAACCCATCTAGGTTGAACTAGATACTGACTCAAAGTGTTCACCGCAAAACAAATGTCCGGTCTGGTATTTGTTAGATACATTTAACGACCCAATAATATGTCTGTATTGAGTCACATCCATTAACTCTGATGAGTCATCAGCTAACAACTTCAAGTTGGAATCCATGGGTGTGTCCATGGCTTTGTATTCCAACATATCGAATCTTTTCATTATCTCTACTGCATACTTTCCCTAGTTGAGAAAGATTCCTTCTGAATTTTGCTATATTTCCGGACCTAGGAAATAATGCATTAACCCAAGGTCTTTCATCTAAAATTCTTCAGCGAGCTTCTTCTTGCATTCTACAGTCTGTTTCTCATTCCCTGTCAGGAATAGATTATCCACATACAGTAATAGTATGAAATGTTCATCTTCTATAACCTTGAAGTAAAGGTTAGGATCGACTTTCCTTAGCAAACTATCTATCCTTCAATACCAGGCTTTGGGAGCTTGCTTCAGGCCATAGAGAGCCTTCTTCAACTTGCATAAGTGAGTCCATCTGTCTTCAACTTCAAATCCTTGTGACTATTCTATGTATACTTCTTCTTCAATCACACCATTCAGAAAAGTTGTTTTCACATCCATCTGGTGTAAGTCCCACTTCATCATGGATGCAAGTGCCATGACAGCTCTAATCGAAGTATACCGTACTACTGGGGCAAATGTCTCTTCATAATTAATTCCCTCTTTCTGATAGAAACCTCTATCCATAAGTCTTTCCTTACTTCTATCTGCAACATATTTTATCTTGCAAATCGATTTGGAAGATACCACATTCTTTCTTTCTGGTTTGAGTACTATATCCCAAACATCATTCTAGTATTCTTTCATCACAACATCTTCCATGAGTTCCTCTTGTCAGGTCATCAACATATCCTAGTCTTCTGCATTCAACCTTGAAGGTTGGAACCCACTTTACTCTTGGTAAAGTCTCGAACCATCAGGAAGTTGTCCATCATGTCGTAGCATGTCGAACTTAGATATCTTCTATAGTCACTCCCCCTGAAGTGGAGTATCATCTTCCCTCTTCATTCTGTACAGGTGGTTCTATGCTTGATATATACTTGTCAATAGAGTATGTTATGTCATAGTCTATTCTTTCTGAGGCAAATCACAAACCTTGCTTTGTACACTTGTTCTTGTAGATCCATATGGAAGATACTACGTTCTTCCCTTTATGTCTCGAAACCATATCGAATACATCATTCCTCATGATCAATTGTTACTCTTTGATCATAGCTTCTTTCATAGCCATGGTGGTCTTCATCCTTCGAGGTGGATCTACCGCTCTTTGAAGCTCTTTCCTTCGTCATGATGTCTCTGACCCTGGGAGCTTCAGATTCATGTTTATTGAATTGTCATCACTTGTTCTTCGAAACAAGTCTCATCCTTCTTTTTTTGTAGGCGGTTGTATAGGACCTTTCCTACAATTCAAATGCACCAGTTGCATGGTTAGAAATATTTCATGAAACATATGCATAATGACAAATTCTTATGCATCATGCAATTGTTTAGCTAACACAACATTCATCCATATCTCACCACTGTCATTAATGCAACCAGTCTATCATGCATAACACATCAACTGAATATAATCAAATGTATAACAAAACAATATCATGAAATGAAAATTGAATACTTATCTTTTATTCATTTCATGGGTAGACTCCTTCTTGATCCTTCTACTTCATCATCTTCTTCATTCATGACATCATCATTTCTTATCCAAATGATAAGATTGATAAGAGGTTCTTCAAGAATTGAGTTCTTCATATTCCGCATCGCTTGAGGGATCTTCTTTGAATGGTGAGAGCTTGATCTTCAATTGCTCCCATCTTCTTCTTCTCTTCTTATGAGTAGAGCTTCTTATTCTTCCCATAGTCAACTGGAAGTAATCACTTCCTTATGGCACACATTCCTCGCATGAATGAATCCCATGATCCTGGGAGGCCATTCAAGGTGGTTATCACCACTTCTGCATTCTTCACTTCTTCTTTTACCTGTTTATTAAGGTCATCTTCTGATGTATGTTCTTTCCTTCAAATATCTTGGTCAAGGAATCAAACATCTCTTTCGATGTCTTTAGGGAAGACACTTTTGGTACAAGTTGATCCGTGACTGAATCGGCAATGATCTTCTTGGCCTTAACCAAGTTCTTTTGGAGGAAGGATTTGAGCCTCATCTCCCTCTGGAACTGGAACCTCTCTACTCATGTAGGTGTCCAATTCATTTTCTTCAGAGAGATCAAATACTTCCATGCTTGGAATTTGTCAACTTCACCAAGCTTATCGTTAATCTGATGAGAACCTCAAATGGAAATAGCAAAAGATTAGATCTTACCGATTTGAGGTGTCCGTCCTGGTTTCGGAGCTGGCTGATCCAAGGTTTGTCAGAGAAACCCTAATTTTAAAAACTTGGAATCTTTCATATTTGATTGGATAGAAATATAGATCTCTTCAAGCTGAGTTGTCTAATGTACTCCTTTTCTAAAAACTATGGAGGGAAGCTCCCGGAACAGGACGCCCTAGTTTTCCAATTTCTCTTGCAGAAATGTCTGATGCTGTTTCTACGCTATCTCTGGAAATTCTAGTCCTCTGTGTTTGAAACTTTGTACTAAGGTACCATTGCATGTCCTTATTCCAACACCATAGGTTTCATCAGAATTGGTTTCACCAATTGGGACTTATGATCATTTTCCCAAGGTGACCTGTTACAGGACTGTTCATAACAACAAAGTTGTACGGACTGCCACATGTCACTATTTCATCTTCTAAGTCTGAAAATAGGACAACAAAAATTACAGTCTGTTCCCTTTCTGGAACATTTCCAAAATTTCATTTGGACCTTTGTAGCCCAAGATATAGCAATTCTCCCCAGGTGTCCTGTTTAGGGATGAATCCTGGAAGAGGCTGGAACCCTAACTTGGAGGGATCATATCTCCCGGAATATAGTTATTCTGAGGTTGAATTTTGGACACAGTGTACATCATGATTTTATCTTTGACCTCTGCAATTGTTACCTCTTGATCCTTTTCCAATCCATATATATAGCGAATGTACCAAAACTTATCATTTTTAGTATTTAGGGTTTTCCAGTTTGGGGTCAAACTAGGGTTTGACTTTCCCAGAGTTTCACCCAACCAAAAATCTTGATCCAGGTCTCTAAAATTTGATTTTTATGAGGAGAGAAATCCTATGCCAGGCTCACTCAAAAATTCTTCTTCTATAGAAAGCCCTAATTTCTCGCACCGAAAACTGAAAATGCTCGAAATCGAATTCTGCTTCGATAGAAAGATGTGCCCTTCAATGGAGAGTCAGCCTAGCCTTCTTTTGCCGATCAATTTTTGAGAGAGACCCAAAAAGTAAGAATCCCTAGCTTCTGTAGCTGCACAATGTCTTCTTTCAGGGTGGCTCTGATACCATGTTGAATTTTCATATGCTAAGCTAGATCATTGGTATTTCATTTCAATTTCATAACAAAAGCATATAAACAGGATCACTGAAAGATAGACAAGCACAACCATACAAAAAGAACACAAATATTTATCCTAGGAAAACCCTAAAGAGAAAAACCCAGCAAAATATTCCTCAATATAGATGCCCCAAAATATAAAAGGTAAAACCAAAAGGGAGATCAAGGACTGATCCTCCTCCTTCTCCAACTACTTCTCTCTCCTCCACTAATGCGCTACACAAGTGAGAGTGTGTGTTCCAAATGAGGAGCGATACACCTCTATTTATATTCATCCGTTCACTTTAATTATCAATTCCGACATGTAGGCTCGAGTTACACATGTAGGCTCAAGTAACCACACTGGGGTGCTAATGACCCACCTTTACAATTAGAGGGGACTACCTCATGACTCTGATTAGTTCTTCCGATTAGAAGCATCAGGGTACAAAGTAATACAAGTGGTTCTCCCGGTAGGACCATCAGGGACCACAAAAGATACATATAGAATATTATTTGAAGTTACAATATTTCAACATCTCGGTCAAAATGAAACTGTATAGATATGTGATTGGCATTATGGTTGTTTTACAATGATCAAAGGAGTTCTTCCTTGATCTTATCTTTGATTTAGCCTTTTGGAGTGTATTTCCCTACCCAAAGAATTTGTTTCTTTGTCTATTTTGTGTCAATAGATGTTCTATTTCGGAAGCAACATTATGTTTTACTACCAATGTATGCACAAGTTTCATAGTAACAACAAAATCAGTGAATTGATTAGCTTTTAGCATTAACTCATGAAATCCCATTAGCAAAAAACCATGAAATATGATGATATATGTGATGATGGGAGTTATGCATTAAATGTTGTATTCACACAAGAAGTGACCATTCTAGTCTTGTGTTATGTGCACCAACCACTAGTGATGAAGCACTCAACATTAACAAAAAATTTAACCACTTACGTAACATAATTGATGTAAAGTCATTGATTACAATACATGCCTATGTATGCTTTGATTATTATGAATTAAATCTTGATCATGGAGTTCTTACATATATTCTTGGTCATGAGATTCTTACTACTTCATGCTTATTATAACCATGTCTCGAATATAAGCCATTCATGGATTCTCCATTAAAAACATTATAATTATGTTAACATAATATAAACAAGGGCATATTGGTAAGGTCTTCATGAGCAAGAGTATTTTCAAATAGTCACGTTGTTGTGGTGTAAGCAAAAGGATAATTAATCATTGCTAAACTAAAAATCAACTCAAAGTAGCTGAGATCAACAACCATTGGGTCATAGGCATTTAAAAGCAATCTAGGTGATAAAGTTAGTTAAGTAAATTGATCAAAGAAATTGCAATCATTCAACAACACCAATTGCTTGAAAATATTAAGGCATGAAGAAGGTGAGGTATGATCATGACTTTTATTTTTTTTAAGGGTCATCAACACCTATTGCATAGGGTTTGTTGAGGGCCTAAAAAATGGGGACACATTGGACGAAACCAATAATTTCTGATAGAATCCATTAGATGACAAACTAGAAGCAAAAGCAAATGCATCTACTTTTCATGGAAGAATGATTCAAACGTAAACATATTTGCAAAAAGACTTCATTGTAAGGGAATCAATGATCATTCTTGCAATCCAGGTTAGCAAACTTAAAGTTTGTGTTGAAAAATAAAATTAACGGAATTCCTTAATTTTACCATGAATTGAAAATTCAGGTTCCAATGATATTCACATGGCTTAATTAGATTTTAGGTGATTTATTTTCCATGGGCGTGTAATAGAGTATGCCTCAAGTGTTGCTCCACTAACCATGAGCATCCATAGCCTTGTTGCAGTCACCACAACTTTACTAACTTTGCTCCATTGGTAGTCAAGCATTGATACACCCAATGAAGCTTGTCTACATTAACTCACAAATGGCTTTAGTTCCTTTCCATGCATTCTCTTTTAAATATGTTTATTAGTGATTCATGGGTAGGGGAAGAAATTACCCTTTACATGCTAAATGGAATTGACCATTGTTATGGTCCTCCCTAGGGGTATAATGTGGGCCTGAAGGGTCCATTGGATTAATAATTATGGATGTCAATCAATGTAAGGTGGACTAGGTCCACTATGCTTTCTATTATTAAATAAGGCCCACTATGGTAGATGTATGGTAGTGCTATTGAGTAAATGTGATGGGACTTCATTAAAGAAGATCCACTAGGTAGTTAGTAGGTTGTTATGGTTAGTGTTCTCTTGTCATCTATAAATAAGGTGGAGTCCTCTTTTGATTCAGGAGGATCTCAAAAGGCAAAAATGGCATGGTCGTGAAGAGCTCATCGAGTCAATTCCAACAATGCTTGTTTCACCTCAAACAAAGTCTGTATGAGGAAGTTAGAGCGTCTTGAAGTTCAACAAGACAAGTACTTTATGTGTAGAATTTGTCAAAAAGGGTGCCACATGGCACCACTGCAAGGGTGTCACATGGCCTTATGGCATTTACATGGAAGGCTCATAGAGTGACATATGACATGGTCTATGATGACTACTAGGAAATGACTTGGCACATTTCGGAGTTGAAACATGGAAGAGTGATGTTGACATGCCATGTGGCGTGGAGCATCGATGGAATCCATGTGGCCCAATCCAAAACTGCCACATGGCACATTTGGATAGGGCATTCGGCATAACTTCATACCAAAACTAGCATCCATGGGAGTCAAAATCGTGACTCCATATGAACCAACCATCTGACTTACCGTTGCACCTCCACATTACCGTTGTAACAAGAATTAAAAAGGAAATAACTAAGGTTTAATGGCCACGGGTTTAAACAAAGGGGATGGCAGGAGCTCATGGATTCGACCTCGGGTCTCTCATCCATAACACAACAAATATACCATATTACATTACAATGCACCAATAAATTGTTTGCAACGACAACCATGCCAACCATGTGATACATCTAAAATGGATAGGCACGAGTTTTGAACCCGAAACCTCCCAACAAGCCAACGACTTAACATTAACACTTCAACCAACTGGCCAACGACCTCACTAGAGGCTTCGCCTAACCAAGTTCTATAAACTCATAGTCTGCTAGTGCTAAGGGGGGAGATCATTGGAGGAGAGCTTTGGGAGATGGCTTGCGGAGTTAGAGAATTGTTGGAGGCTTTATCTTTTACGGTTTTTGTGCTATGAGAGGAAGGGAATTGTTGTAGCTCATATAAGCTTAAGGTGGGCATATTTGTGCTTGTTTTTCATCGTCTACATGATATGGACTTTTTGGTGCAATCCATTTTTGGATCCAAGCAATGTATTCTCTCCATCTCCAACCATTAAGGTATTGATGTATTATCGCCATGTATTTGCCAAGAATTTTCTAAAATTGTAGACTAGCCTCTCCATTTGAGAAGTGAGTCTGGAGACGTAGTCATTTGGTACAAACTACGTTATCATATGGTGTTTCCTTGTTTATGTGTGTTCTTTATCTTCCATGCATATGGTGCTTCTTATGTGCTTATGAGATTTGTTCACATTTTTTTATGCAATTCATTTTTAAGTCATAGAACAGAAAGATCTTGGATCACGTGGTATCGAAGCAGGATTCTATGACTTTGGATTGTGAGTGTGAATGATAACCAAATCCAAACTTAAGGCAGGTGAAGGTGAATTACAATCTAACAACCCTGAGATTGGACGTACACGAAGAAGAAGAAATATGGGAGATGATGATGTTCACACGGAGAATGAAAAAGCTTTATGCAAATCTTTATATAAGATGGGAGATAAGGTAGACAAACTGTTTATACATTATGAGAAGAGAATGACAAAAGAGAAGAATCCAAAATAGAAGGACAATGCTTCAATGAACTAAGGAGGTGGAGGGAATTCTCCTGCTCCTCCATTATCACCGTCATCTTCAAGCTCAAGCTCAATTTTGAGTTCCCCATATTCCTCTCATTCTCCTCATTCCAAGGCTCCTAAAAAAGAGCCTCCTAAATACCATTTGAAGTTTGACGTGAAGTTCAACTTTCCCCCGTGTTCAATGGAGAAGAAAATGTGAGGTAATTGAACAATTGGATAAGGCAGATCAAACTGTATTATCAAGTCCAATAGATTGAAGAAGAGGAGGTGAAGATTCAATTGGCATCTCTTCAGTTGGAAGGCACATCCCTTGTATGGTGGGAAAGCAAGCTTCATAAAGGTAGTAAACAAATGGGCAATATCCTTTCTTCATGGTATGATTTTACATTTGCATTACGTAATCAATTCTATCCTTTGGGTTATGTTCAAAAGGATATGATGGATTGGCAAAGTTTTAGACAAAGTAAAGGTTAGAGTGTTCAGATTTTTTCTTGAGTTAAATGTTGCTTTAGATTTTCCTGACACTCTTTTGAAGTACATTGGTTCTCTTCACCATTATCTTTGCCATAAGTTGTTTTTGTTGAATCATACTAGTTTGGATGAAGCAAGTGTGCAAGAAACTCACCTTGAAAGAAGGGGAAGTATGTACAAGAAGAAGATTCATCCAAGCATTCAGAAGACCATTTCGAAGGAAAAGGAAAGGATAAAAGAACAACTACAACAAAGAAGAAAGAGAAGAAAGAGCTCCATTACACTCACTATGAGACAAATTTGCATGATGAAGAGCACTTCTCGAAGCTGCATCCAGATTTAAGACCAAAGAAATTTGGTGGCAAATGGAAGCAGAAGATTGTTGCTACAACTCAACAAGACTTGGGATCCAATACAGGTGATGAAGAGATGATCGCATCAATTGTTTTACAAGGTAATCATTTATTTCATGCTAGTTCAAGTTCTGCACTTCCGTCTCTTGAAATTGATAGAAGAATAAGTGAATTGTTCCACTTAAGGGTAGTTGTAAAGCACACAAAAGTGGAAACTCTGTTTGATTAGGGCACACAAGTTAATATGATATGTGAAGATATTGTGAAAAAATTGGGACTAACCGCAAGACCTCACCATAAACCTTACCCTCTCAGTTGGGTACAGAATAATGCAAAGCTTCAAGTTACCAGACAATGTCGATGGAGGTTTGTTATTGCTTCAATGTTGATAGATGAGGTTGATTTAGATGTGGTTCCTTTGTATGTGTGTGGTATTATACTTGGTACTTGGGAGTCCTTATC
Organism: Pseudotsuga menziesii; assembly: GCA_001517045.1. Taxonomy (NCBI): domain Eukaryota; kingdom Viridiplantae; phylum Streptophyta; class Pinopsida; order Pinales; family Pinaceae; genus Pseudotsuga; species Pseudotsuga menziesii. The sequence goes on along the minus strand of LPNX011206737.1, from coordinate 33,038 downwards.
TTTATGAGAGGAAGGCCATATTCTTTAGACAGGAGAACAAATACCATCTCACAAAAGATGGGTTGGAATACATTGTGAGAGCTCCTAGCATGAACGATAGCTCATCACTTGTTTATTGCAGGTTCGGTGAAGAGAGTTGTCAATGCCAATAAGAACCTTATGATTACAATTGTGAAAGAAAAAAAGACCCTGATGAGTCCAATGATGTGTGTGATCCTTGTCCTAAGAATGAAGAGCTTGAGATGGGACAAGCCTCTCAATGGGGAGGAAAGAAACAAAAATATTCCGATATATCGGAAGAGAATATTAGTCACAGCCACAACATCAACCTTGCCAGATCTTCACTGTCCATCCAAGGTGAAGAGGTTTGGCTTGTAGGACAAGCTACTCTACCTCTTGGGTATTCTTTGTATTCTTCCCTTTGATAATGTACAAGCTTACACTTCTCATGCAATTGGGCATTTTGGGATTGTAGTACATTTCTCTTGGTTGAGAATAATGCATGTAAAGGGGTGCCTAATGTGCTTTTGTAAGCCCACGAATAGAAAATTGGGGCTGCACATGCCACTTCCTATTTTCTCTCATCCTTGGGATAGTTTCTTCATGGATTTTGTAAGGGTATTAACTATGTCAAAAGTGGTCCATTTCATCTAGAAGATTCTACTAGTCCACCAAGCATTCCAGGATAATTACAAATCCAGGTGGATCGAGAAGGAAGTGAGGGAACAATCCCCTGGCTTATCTGATGACTGCTAAGGATTTTGGAGGCCCAAAAGCTTCTCAATGGGGAGGAATGATATGAGAGGATCTCAAAATGCAAAATATTTAAAGTCCCCAAATCTAAGAAAGATTGCATGGTCACAAAGAGCTTGTCAAGTTGATTCCAACGATGCTCGTTTTGCCTCAAACAGAGTTTGAATGAGGAAGTTAGAGCATTCTAAAGTTTTGGCAAGACAGGTATTTTATGTGCATAATTTGACAAAAATGGTGTCACGTGTCCTTACTATGCTTACATGGCAGGCTCACAAAGTGACATGTGGCATGTAGAAGGTGACTGGGCAGTGACTTGGCACATTCCAAAGTTGACACATAATGCAATGTTGACATGGCACGTGGCGTGGTACATTGATGGCATCCATGTGGTCTAGTCTGAAACTGACATGTGGCACATATGGATAGGGAATTCGACATAAATTCATACCAAAAACAAGAGGCATGGGAGTCGAACCCGTGACTCCATATGAACCAATCGTCCGAATTACCGTTGTACCACCACATTACCATTCTAACAAGAATTAAAATGGAAATAATTATGGTTTAATGGTCGTGGGTTTAAACAAAGGGGATGGCGGGAGCTCGCAGGTTTGACCCTAGGTATCCCTCCCATAACACAACAACTATACCATATGACATTACAATGCGCGAACAAATCGGTTGCAATGACAGCCATGCCAACCACATGATACATATAAAATGGGTAGGCACAAATTTTGAGCCTGAAACCTCCTGACAAGCCAAAGGATTAACATTAACACTTCAACCAACTCATCGACAACCTCATTGGACTTTGCTTGACTAAGTCTAATATAAATCGACGGTATGCTAGCTCTAGGGGGGAGATCATTGGAGGAGAGCTTTGGGAGATGGCTTGTGGAATTAGATAATTGTTTGAGGCCTTATCTTCTATGGTTTTTGTGCTATGCAAGGAAGGGGATTGTTGCAGCTCATATAAGATGAAGGTGGGAATATGTGTGCTTGTTTTTCACCGTATGCATGATATGGAGCTGCTGGTACAATCCATTTGTGGATCCAAGTAAAATCTTCTCTCCATCTCCAACCATTAAGGTATTGATGTATTATTGCCATGTATTTTCCAAGAACTTGATGAGATTATAAACTGACCTGTCCATTTGAGAAGTGGGTCCAAAGATGTAGTCCTTTGGGATGAACTTCATTATCATATGGTGTCTCCTTTTTTATGTGTGTTCTTTATATGCCATGCATATGGTGCTTCTTATGTGGTTATGCGATTTGTTAACATTCTTTTATGCAATTCATTTTTAAGTCATAGAATCACGTGGCATCGAAATGGGATTCTATGACTTTGGATTGTGAGTGTGGATGATAACTAGAGTCAAAATTAAGGCATGTGAAGGTTCATTAGAACCTAACAACCCTGATATTGGACGTACATGAAGAAGAATAAATATGGGAGATGATAATGTTCGCACAGAGAATGAAAAATCTTTATGCAAGCTTTCTACCAGATGGCAGATAAGGTAGACAAACTGTTTGCAGATTATGAGAAGAGAATGATAAAAGAGAAGAAGCCAAAAGAGGAGGACAATGCTTCAATGAACTAAGGAGGTGGATGAAATTCTCCTACTCCTCCATTATCACCGTCATCTTCAAGCTCAATCTCAATTTTGAGTTCCCCATATTCCTCTCATTCTCATCGTTCCAAGTCTCCTCTAAAAGAGCCTCCTAAAAGACCATTGTTGAAGTTTGACGTGAAGTTCGACTTTCCCATGTTCAATGGATAAGAAAATACGGGGAAATTGAACAATTGGATAAGGAAAATCAAAGTGTATTGTTGAGTCTAATAGATTGAAGAATAGGAGGTGAATATTCAGATGACATCTCTTTAGTTGGAAGGCACAACCCTTGTATGGTGGGAAACCAAGCTTCAAAAAGGTAGTAAGAAAATGGGTAATCTCCTTTCCTCATGGTCTGATTTTACATCTGCACTGCATAATTAATTCTATCCATTGGGTTAAGTTAAAAAATCTATGATGGATTGGAAAAGTTTTATACAAAGTAAAGGTCATAGTGTTTGGAGTTTTACTGAAGAATTTAGAAAGAAGGATCTTGAGTTAAACGTTGCTTTAGATTCTCCTAACACTCTTTTGAAGTATCTTGATTCTCTTCACAGTTATCTTCATCATACGTTGTTGTTGTTGAATCCCACTAGTTTGGATGAAACAAGTGTTCAAGCAAGTCACCTTGAAAGTGGGGTAAAATATGTGCAAGAAGAATAGTCATCCAAGCATTCATAAGACCATTTCGAAGGAAAAGGAAAGAATAAAAGAAAAACTACGACAAAGAAGAAAGAGAAGAAAGCGCTTCATTGCACTCATTGTGAGGCAGATGGGCATGATGAAGAGCATTGCTGGAAGCTGCATTCAGAGTTAAGACCAACGAAATTTGGTGGAAAAGGGATGTAGAATATTGTTGCTACAACTCAACAAGACTTGGGATCTGATTCAGGTGATGAAGAGAATATCACAACTATTATTGGTTTACAAGGTAATCGTTTCTTTCATGCTAGTTCAAATTATACAGTTCCATCTCTTGAAAATGATAGAAGAAGAAGTGAATTGTTCAGCATAAGGGTAGTGGTAAAGCACACAAAAGTGGAAACTCTATTTGGTTCAGGCACACAAGTTAATTTGATATATGAATATATTGTGAAAACATTGGGACTAACTGCAAGACCTCACCAAAAACCTTACCCTCTCGGTTGGGTACATGATAATGTGAAGCTTCAATTTACCAGACAATGTTGATTGAGGTTTGTTATTGCTTCTATGTTGATATATGAGGTTGATTTGGATGTTTGTGGTGTTGTACTTGGGAGTCCTTATCTTTATGACATGAAGGCCATATTCTTCAAACAAAAGAACAAATACCATCTCACAAACGATGGGGTGGAATACATTACGAGAGCTCATGGCATGAAGGATAACTCGTCACTTGTTATTACAAGTTCTGTAATGTCCCTTTTTGGAAATTTGGAGAAATGCACAAATTGGGAAAAATTCGAGATTAACTAGTCATGACTCTAGAAGGTTCCGACATTCACCAAATGGTCCAAAATTTGAAAGGAGGTGATATGGAGAGTCTTAAAATATCCCAAGGTTGTTTATGGATACTTTGTATCAGATTTTATACCTCTACAAACTTGTTTGGGGCTAATGAAAAAAATATCAAAATTGCTAGGAAGTTGTGTTCAAATCCCCCCCAAGGGTGATGGCCAAACTAGCTCTCCAAATCAAGTACGACCCTCCCAAATTTCTGAGCAGAGTATGGGAATGAGTATCAGACATAAATGAATGTCCTTAATCATATTTATTAAGTTCTGCAAATGGATTATGGTCTGCAACATTTTTAGGGTAACTTTCATAGAAGTTTCCTAAGGGAAATTTGCATTACTACCTAGACTTTGACGTAGGAAAGGTAGAATATAAGGGCGCTTAGAGCGGTGCACGCCCAAAAGAAGGGCCATAGATGAAGATTATGTCTCTAAATTATTGGGGTCTTGTTGGTACCCATAAAAGATCAACACTCATGAGGGTTGTTGATTTAGAACACCCTGATGTTCTTTTGCTTCAATAAACTTTGGGGGCAGGAGATGTGATTAAATGTAGGTTGGAAAGCTGGTTTAATGGTTGGTATTTTGAGACTCTGGATGTTAGAGGTCGCTCGAGAGGATTGGATATTGGTTTGAATGCTAGAAATATTAAGGTTATGAACATTTTGGGTATGGAATCGATTGTGGGCATGAATTTTAAGGCCCTGGAACTTGTGGATACTTTTAATGTATTTAATGTCTATGCCTCGTATCTGAATAGGATCCCCTTCTGGGATAACCTATTTAACAACTCACTACTGAGGGGTGATTTGGTGATTATTGGTGGAGATTTAATTTTTTCTCTAGGGAAGGCTGAGGTTTGGGGGCCTTGTGCTCGTGTTGCTTTGCTGATGGACTACTTCACACAGAAACTGGTTGAAAGGAACCGGTTGGATATTGAGCCCATCAAGCTAAAACCTACTTGGAAAAACAACAGATGCGGAGAGGGGAGAGTGGCCAAGAGATTGGATCATTTTCTGGTGACAGAAAAGGTAGTGTACAAATACCACTTTATTAGACAATGGGTGGGGAGTGGAGGTCATTCTGATCACTCTCCAATTTTCTTGGAATTTAAGAATGGTCCTGCTAAACCACCAAGTCCCTTGAAATTCAACAAGAATTGGTTGAAAGATGAGATGTTCCTCTCTTTGATTTCCAACAAGTGGATCCCTTTTAATCCTGATAACAAGTGTACTGCTGCATTTCAGTTTGCATCGAATTTTCAGAATTTGAAGGATGTTATTAAAGATTGGTTGGTGGCCAAGAGAAGAATGGAGGACAGTGAAATGAAGCTTATTGAAAAGGAACTCTATGAGATCTCTGACAAGGTAGGGGGGGAATGATGAATCAGATGGACAAAGACTTGCTGATCACATTGTAAGGGAGAAGGAATACTCTACTATTGGAAAGGGAAGAAACATGGATATTGAAGAGTAGGGTGATTTGGTGGAATGTGGGGATGAAAACACAAAAATAATTTCATGCTTATGCCAGAGGGAGAAAAAAAACTAATACTGTTTGGAGCTTACTGTATGAGCATGGAACAAAACTTGACACTTATGATGGAATGGCCAGTACTAGGGTGGAACATTTCAAGCAATTGTTCAAAGCACATGTCCAGGCATCGATTGTTGAAGTCATTCATATTGCTCAGGTTCTCCCTCGGTTTGTGGAGGAGGATGATAACTTATCCCTGATGGAGGAAGTCTCAGAAGGCGAACTAAAGGAAGTCCTAAAAACTTTTCAGAAGCATAAGAGCCCTAGCCTTGATGGATGGATGATCGATTTCTTCCTGGAACTCTTTGATATCATGGGAGGTGATTTATTGAAGGTGGTGGAGGACACTAGAAGCAATGGAAGGATTTCGGCCAGTTTCAATTCAACCTTTATAGCTCTGATTCAAAAAGTTGATAATCTTGTTTCCTTGAATGATTTTAGACCCATCTCTCTCTAGAATTGCATCTACAAAGTGGTTATGAAGGTGATTGTGAAAATACTGAAGGGGATTTTGTGTGAGCATATCACTGAAGAACAATTTGGTTTCTTGGAGGGGAGACAAGTTCACAAAGACATTGGGGTCACCCAAGAAGGGCTCCACAGTATGAAAACAAAAATATCAAGGGGGCTATCCTGAAAATTAACCTTTCTAAAGCCTATGACAAGGTAAGTTGGTTGTACTTACGTATGTTGCTAACACATGTTGAGTTTGGAATTGCTTTTATTAGGTGGATTATGAGTTGTACCACTAATGTGTCTTTTTCAGTCCTGATCAATGGTGCTGCATCCCCTTTTTTTCATGTTGAAGGAGGGCTAAGATAGGGATGCCCTCTGTCACCACTTCTCTTTTTGTTAGTGGAAAAGGGTTTGAGCATGACTATAAGGGAGGCTAAAAGAATGGGGACTTTCAAAGGTATTCATATTTCTCATCATTTGCAATTAACTCATCTTCTATTTGTGGATGACATTCTTATCTTCTACTCAGGATCAACCAGAGACCTGAATACTCTTTCTGATATTCTGAAGTTGTTTTCTAAAGCCACTGGTATGGAAATAAACATTAGCAAATCTACTTTGTCCATCCACTTGTTAAGTGATGAGGAGATGCAGGTATATTCTTAGATTTTTCCTTACAGGATGGGAGGTTTGGATGGAGGGTTGAAATACCTTGGGTTTCATTTAAAACCTAATGATTATCAGAAATAGGACTGGAACTAGTTGTTGGACAAGATGGAAAAATGGTTAAAACTTTGGAGTCATAAATCGTTGTCTAGGGATGGAAGACTGGTGTTGGTTAAATTTGTCCTTGAATCTATACTAGTCTACTGCATGTCATTAGCATGGATTCGAAAAGGAATTTTGGAAGCAACACGCAAAACTAATTTTCATTTTCTCTGGAGTGGTAAACAAGAGGTGCAGGTGACTCCATGGGTTCAATGGGAGAGGATTGTTGTACCGAAAGGGTTGGGAGGTTGGGGCCTCAAAAATATCTTTTTATTTGCTAAGTCTCTAGAGGCTAAGGGGGGATGGAGACTCTTAAAGACTGAAAGTCTATGGACACATGTAATGTTTCAGAAGTATATTAGCCCTGTTTTTGTGGAAGATTGGATTCAGAACCCAGTGAAGACTCATACAGGTGTTCAGTTATTTGGAAGGTTGTGGTTAAGTCGATTGATGCAATTGAATATAGTCTTGCATGGTATGTGGGGAATGGAAGGAAACTGAGAGTTGGTGAGGACCTGTTGGTCGGATGCACACAACAACATCGATTGTCTGAGATCACGGTGGATGTGCTGAGACAGAAAGGTATTGTATTCCTCTCCCATTTAGCTACACCTATCCAGGGATCAAAATTGGTTATCTGCAAGGGAATTGGAGCTCCCTGAGCCAATGGAAAGGGTTTTGGAACTTTATCTTGCGCTTTGAACTAGGCTCAAATTAAGCTCCGAGACAGGGATGCTATTCTCATTTGGGATGTGGAACCAGGTGGGAGATATACTCCAAAGGCAGGGTATGTAAAACTCAGTGTTGATGGTGTTGATAGGGCTACAGTTTGGTGGTGGAAGACACTCTAGAAAATCAAAAGCCCACCCAAAACTAGAATTTTTATGTGGTGTGTTCTAGAGAATAAGGCACCTACCTGGGACAATTTGCAGAAAAGGTGTTTCCAAGGGCCCGGTTGGTGTATTCTTTGCAACGATGTAGGTGAGTCTATGATGCATCTCTTCCTGCACTGTCTGTTTATCAAAGAGGTGTGGAAGGAATGCTCTAAGGTCATTGGCAACCCTTGCATTTAGTATGGGCAATCCATTCTTCAGGATTGGGAAAATTGGAGAAGGACTGAATCTAAAGAGTCGATGACAACACTTCCCTTATTGGTTATTTGGGGCGTTTGGCTAGTTCGAGATAACTTAATTTTTGCTTTTGAAGGTTGCACTCATGAAATCATGACCAACCTAGCTTGTGGAATATTATATACATTTCCACAACACATCAGAGTCAATAAACAGAGGGATGTTTTGGATCTTGAGATTGAATGAACGGTGCCGTGGGGTTTTTTTGATGGGGAGGCGCAACATAATCTCTGTGGGGGAGGAGCTATTCTCTTTCTTTCGTAATCACACTCTTTTGAATTAATGGTTGGGCTAGGGGAAGGCAGTAACAAATGTGTTGAGTTACTCAGCTTCAAATTTCTTCTCATTTTTGCAGCAGAGAAAGGGTGTAGAGCTCTAAATGTATGTGGAGACTCGATGAATGTGATTAACTGGATCAAGGGGATCCAACTTTGCATAAATCTAAGACTTGCCAACATTTTAACTTCCATAGAAGCAGTATTAGACACTTATGCCCCTTTTTCATGCAGACATTTCTACAGGGAAAATAACAGGGAGGCAGACAAGGCCTCGAAGGAGGGGCTTCGATTAGCCATGGGCCAATGGAAGATTCAAGAATTGATAGAGGGTTTTTTTCATGAGTATTACCATTGGCCCTTTATAGAAGGGGTTGCACAACAGTAATATGTTATTTTTTATCATTGTTTTTTTCCCTATATATCTGGTTTCTACTGAACTCGTTGGGACATTTCTGGACATGCACTTATGGGATTGTCAATGGACAGTTTTTTAGCTTCTTTTTGGCTTGATGGCGTCACATTTCAGTATGCTCTACGGTACTGGTTCTGTTTGGAGATGATCATTAGAGGCACTTGTTTGGTGAACTTTTTTTTTAACAAAAAACTATATTGTTCTAAATACTCTATGTGAAGATCTACAACGGATTGTCAGGGACTGTTTTTGTCTCTTTTTTGACCTATATGGTTTCTTACTAAATACACAATTATGTGTATCTACCAAATGTAACTTTGTTCTTGAAAGATGATATAAAATTATGCTTTTTTTCCCAGGGAGGAAAGGTAGAATATATGGTTCTGAGAGTAATATGAAACATGGTGGTAATATATGTAATAAAAATGTCTTCCCCAACAACAAACAACTCAAAGGAAAACCCTCCCACAAATATTATACAATACTCCTCCAAGATTGAAGCCAAAGTCATGGAAACTAGTGATTCAATGGCATAGGAATGTAAGCTTTTCACACATGAGTTTCTTGGATTTCGACCAATAGAGGTTATGGACATGAAATTACAGAGTAATACATCATATATGGCTTCCACAACATCCTCAAAATCATAGAATATATCTCATACAAATCTGGTATAAAACTACTTCAAGATTGAAGCCAAAATCCATCAAGACTAGTGATACAAGGGCATGGGTATGCAAGCTTTTCATACATGTATTTCTGATATTTCGACTTACAGAGAATGTGGAAATAATATTACAGAGCCATACATAATATATTTCTTCCCCATCATCATAAAAATCATATAAATTTCCTCATACAAATATGATATAAAGCTACTTCAATATTGAAGCCAAATCCATGAAAACTAGTTATTCAAGAGCATGGGGAATGCGAGCCTTTCATACATGTATTTTTGAGATTTTGAATTAAATATCATATGGAGATGATATTATAGATACATACATCATAAATCAAATCTTTTCCATCAACTATCCTCAACAAGGTGCAAGAATCACTCCAACAAGTGCACCATCAAATGAGAGCGTGGGGGAATGGAGAAGAAGGAATGAGAGAATGGGGAGATAGATGAGAATTAGACTATATGGAAATTAAACATGAAAATAAAACTCCTTAATTAATATCCCATGAGAGTTATGAATGGCCTATCCATCGAACAACTTTGAAAGGAATCCAACTCCCTCGAAATCGGTTCATAGGCAGGGAGAGTGAACACTCACCGTGCAATGGATAAGAAAAAGCTCTCCAAAATGGAAAAGGCCAATTAACAAATGATAAAAATCTATTCTCATTCCTCATGAAATCATTTTATTAACTTCATGATGCCTCCTAAGGTTGATTTTCTTTTCATGAGCTTCCTCGAACTCATCTTAGTGGTTTAGTAACTCTCATGACACGTGTCTTCCTCTTCATGCTCCAATTCTTTCCCCAGTTCGAATGGCGGCCTCTAACTCCCAAATTCGACCTATTGGTGGCTATTTTTATCCCTGACATTTCAGATTTTTCATATGTAATAAATTAGGTCTAAATTTGTCATACTTGTCATAGAATCTTCCTTCATTTGTTGTCATAGAGGGCATAGAACCTCCTTTTAAGTGGCACACCTTATCTTCTAGTATCTTCCTCTTCCATGGGAGTTTCCCTCCTTTATGAATTAGAATTGCTTGGCTCATTATATGATATTTGACACCACATAACCATCCAATAATGTTACATTACCCATTTGTTTGAATTTGGATGAATATCATGCCAAGTGTGCGGGGAATCTAGTCACCCAAAGGCTCCACAAGCTTCCAAATTTATTCATGAGCTCATGCCACCTTATTTTCTTAGAGTTTATCATTTATGTGACCCAATCAAATGTGAATATGGTAAAATAAAGTCCTTTTGTGTCCCATAGCCCCTTATTACAAAATTTATGTCTCCATCTCAACTTAGGGAACTAGTAGGTTGGTGAAACATTATTTGCAAATAGTCTTATTTGGAAATTATTTAATTGGGGACATGACAGGTTCAGTTAAGAGATTTTTGAATTCCAATAAGAACCTTGTGATTACAGTTGCGAAAGAAAAATATCATAATGAGTCTAATGATGTGTGTGATTCTTGTCCTGAGAATGAAGTGCTTGAGACAGGGCAAGCCTCTCAATGGGGAGGAAAGCAACAAAAATATTTCAACATCTCAGAAGAGAAGACTAGTCTAGCCACAACATTATCCTTTCCAGATCTTCATTAACCATCCAAGGTGAAGAAGTTTGGCTTGTAGGACAAGTTACTCTACCTCTTGTGTATTCTTTGTATTATGCCCTTTGACAATGTACAAGCTTATACTTCTCATGTAATTGGGAATTTTGGGATTGTAGTACATTTATCTTGGATGAGAATCATGCATGTAAAGGGGTTCCTGATGTGCTTTGTAATCCCACTAATAGAAAATTAGGGATGCACACGCCACTTTCTATTTTCTCTCATCCTTAGGATAGTTTATTCATGGATTTTGTAAGGGGATTAACTATGTCAAAAGTAGTCCATTTCATCCGAAAGATTCAACAGGTACACCAAGCATTTCAGGAGCATTAAAAATCTAGGTGGATCGAGAAGAAAGTGAGGGAACAATCCTCTTTCTTATTTGATGACTGTTAAGGCTTTTGGAGGCCCAAAAGCCTCTCAATGGGGAGGAATGATCCAAGAGGATCTCAGAAGGAAAAATATTCATAGTCCTCAAATCTCATAAAAAATGGCATGGCTGTGAAGAGCTCATTGAGATGATTCCAACGACGCTCGTTTCGCCTCGAACGAAGTCCGAATGAGGAAGTTAGAACATTATACAGTTTTGGAAAGACAAGTATTTTATGTACAAAATTTGACAAAAAAGGATGGCACGTGGCCTTATGACACTTGCATGGTAGGATCACATAGTGACATGTGGCATGGTAAAAGGTGACTTGGCACATTCCGAAGTTGACACATGGCATAGCGATGTTAACATGGAACACATCGTGGTGCATTGATGGCATCCATGTGTCCTAGTCTGAAACCGACGTGTGGCACATCTAGATAGGGAATTTGGCATAACGTCATACCAAAAATGGGATCCATAGGAGTCAAACCCATGACCACATATGAACCAACCATCTAACTTACTGTGCACCATCACATTACCATTGTAACAAGAATTAAAAAGGAAATATTTAAGGTTTAATTGTTGTGGTTTAAAGGTTTAATTGTCGTGGGTTTAAACAAAGGGCATGACGAGAGCCCACGGATTTGACCCCGTTTCTCCCGCCCATAGCACAATGAATATACCATATGACATTACAATGTGCCAACTAACCAGTTGAAATGACAACCATGCCAACCACGTGATACATTTAAAATAGGTAGGCAAGGGTTTTGAAACCGAAACCTCCCAACAAGCTAAATAATTGACATTAACACTTCAACCAACTTGATAATAACCTCATTGGAGGCTCTGCTCGACCAAGTCCTATATAAAATAAAAGTCCTCCAGCGCAAAGGGTGGAGATAATTAGAGGAGAACTTTGGGAGATGTCTTGTGGAGTTAGATAATTGCTGGAGGCCTTATCTTCTATCTTTTTTTCCCTATAAGAAGAAGGAGATTGTTGTAGCTCATATAAGTTGAAGGTGGGCATATTTGTGCTTGTTTTTCATCGTCTGAATGATCTGGAGTTGCTGGTGCAATCCATTTATGCATCCAAGCAACGTTTTCTCTCCATATCCAAGAATTAAGGTATTGATGTATTATTTCCATGTATTTTCCAAGAATTTGTTGAGATTATAAACTAACCTCTCCATTTGAGAAGCGGGTCGGAATTCGTAGTCCTTTGGGACAAACTATGTTATCATATGGTGTCTCATTTTTTATGCGTGTTCTTTATCTTCCATGCATATGGTGCTTCTAATGTGCTTATGACCTTTGTTCACATTCTTTTATGCAATTCATTTTTAAGTCATAGAATAGAAAGATCCCGGATCATCTTTATGAAGATATGTATAAGAATATTCTAATTGAAGCATAGCTCTAGTGAGGTTTCCTAGCCTTAAGAGGCAAGTGAGCACAAGGGGATTCCTTCCATATAAATATTAATTGTAAGGTGTCACCCTACCTTAATGGTTTTGATATTATTATATTGCAGGGAATTTCTACTATCTCTTTTGTGATTTCATTTTCACATCTAAGGTATTTAACATTTGGTATCAGAGCTCTTTCATGGGAAAACAAGTGGGGAATACTTTTTTTATAAATGTTTTGGAGGAAAAAAGAGGAAAATGGTATTCAAATTGATTTTTCAAATACTTTATGCATAATTTAAATAATCCGGTAGTAGATCTAAGTTTCTCTCACAAAAATACCTAATTTCAAAAAAGAAATCGGTTAAATCAAACTCCAAATAAAGGTGAAATTGCAATTGTTTATTTTCTTCTTTTTTAAGATTCCAATGATGGCCACATGTCTTGCAAAGGAAATAATTTTTGATAGGTTGATTAGATTGCAATCATATCAATGCCATTGGATATATAATCTTGAGGTATTTGATCTAACATGTTATATGATATATTTCCAACCAACATCCAATGCATTGTAGGCTTTGAAATAATCCACTCTCAAACCATCACTTTGAATAATGGAAAGATGGTGGAACATGCCATGGGAGGAACTAATGTGGGTGACAAAAGCTTTACAAGATATGTGTGCAAATTTGAAAGATATGAAGTAGAAAAATTGTAAATTTGTGAGGATTGTGTTATTAGTACCTCACACTCTTTCATCATTGAAGAGTATAACTAAGAAAGATATAGATGGTATGATTTAGAAGATACAGACAATTATAGTTTTTGGGAAGTCAACTACTTCCATATTTTTTTCACTACTCTACCATATGAAGAAATTTGTGGAGGAAATACAATAACAAGTGGTGCCTACAAATTTCCAATATGCTTCTTCTATAGTTTTATAATTTCTCTTAGATCCATTCTTTTATTGTTTTATGGAGGATTTGTTTGCTTTGGAATAGTTATAAGTATTTGGATCCACACGACCATGGTGGGAATTTAAAGCATAAAACTTAAGGATTTGTAGATCTTAGGTGTCATTGATGGGGTGTCACCTTGAGAAAATGGGAATAGGACCCAAGTTTGTGGTGAGTCCCACGGACTACTTTGTTATTGCACTTAATCCTTGCACATGGGACATTGACTACTTCAACATGGAAATTAACACTCATACATGGTACCTAGTCATAAGATGGAGCTTGTTGGACTACTTCAACATGGTGGCTAACACTTTCCTATGGGACATTGGTTCCTTGTCCCAATTCAACATTGAGGTTAGAATTCATCCATGGGACCTTAGTTTCTAGTTGTACCTCTTCACATTAAGCATCGAGGGAAACATCGTTCCAAAGGGGATGGAGTGTTATGATCCTACCCAAGGGTGTAATGGGGGGTGAAGGGTCCACTAGAATAATAATGGTGGAGGTCATTAAATGTGAGGTGGAATAGGTCCACAAGGGTGGAAAGTGCATGGGGTGTGTGTCATATGACCCTAATAAGGAACTTTCATATGCTTGGGGAATTGGAGTCACAATAAATAACCAAAATAATATTCAAGCATTATGGAATATACTTCTAATAACAAGCAGAAAAGGAAGAAGAACTCTCACAATCATAAGCAAATTAATGATCATTCTCATATATTTAAGAAGGAAACACTTCCAAGTGATACACATCGCAAAAGAAGCATGCTACAAATGCATAGTTTTATTCAGACCTTTCAGCAAGTACAAGTCTTCCATATTTTGAGAGAATTAAATAGCCTAGCAGACAACTAAGAAAAAAGAGGAAGCACCTTGAATCAAGGACAATGCATTGAAAATGAGGGGAATCGCGTTTATATATCAATCCATTAACTTTAAGACCTGCCTTATTACATATCCTCTCATCATGAATTCGTATCATAAAAAATTGCACATAAGGATCTATGAGACACTTCCATTATGCTCCTCCACCTCTTCACATCATCTGACAATAATTTCGATGATATGAATGTTCTATCCATCATTCCCTTCGCCTGTGGATTACTTATGCAACTTGCTTCATGCGATGCTTCATCTACGGGTTGTTTGTGCTAGAAATTTTTCCTAGACTACCTCAAGAACAAGCTAACACAATCTCAAGAATAAAACAAAATGAAATTGGTTTTTAATGATTTTGGTTTGAAACTTTATCAACAAGAAGGTAAAAACATAAACAAGCTAACACAAGAATTGGATCATGAACAAGTATGAAGAATTGGGGATCAAACACATATAAATAAACCATAAAGATTACAAATATAATACTGATTCCATCCACAAGATACAAGCATTTGCATGAGTAAAAAATTTAAACAAGAAATGAAGTTGTATATTGAGTAATCAGAGAGATCATAAAAAAAATCAACATGAAACATAAAGTGGCTTATCAATATGTATGTAATCAATAACAATATTCAAACTTACATAAGAGTCATGAGTATCAACTTAAGATTCACCAGCTCTAAATCCTCTCCTTGAGTCAAAATTTGAACCCTACCTCTATCTCATTTCCTACTTTTATCTATTTCCCAGAAAAATGGTTACATAAGTGTCGAAACTAATTTTTAGGTCTGAGTTCCAAAACAATTACAAAAGTAGTTGCATCTTTCAAACATAATAAACTCTTAACTATCATAAACTAATCTATTTGACACTTGTCAGTAGAGGATTTCATAGATTCTTGGATGCCTCAACCAACAAAGCAATTCCTTCTAAAGCATGTGACTTCCTTTTGCTTCGCTACTGGTCTATCTCCAAACTTTCAAGCCTCTTCAATAACACCTCGTTCTGCTGGGTCAGACTTTGAACTTTTTGATTTAATTCTTCAAACTGGCTCCGAGTCTGTCCTTTTCTCTTTAAGGCCTCTTTTGAAACAACTATCAATTCTTGATAGTGTGTGTTGATATCATCAAGGTCCTCTCTCAGTATTCTCTTAGTCATGACCAATCCATCATTAGTCTCACTAAGAAAACCAATCTGATATTTATATTGCTTCACTGTTTTCTGAAGGCTTTCAGTTTCTGAATCTATGCACATTCCCTCCTGTAATCTAGAAGTTTTATCTGACAACCAAGGGATATCAATTTTCTTAAAAATGAGGTCATATTCTTCCTCATCTTTAACCGTTTCTTCTACAACAGGAAGTTCTGAAGACATACGTCGTTCAGTGCTGAAAATGATTTCCTTTTCTGAAACCTTATCTTTTCCTAGAAATGACTCTAACAACACTGAATGCTCTTTCTTAATATAAACTTGCTGACAGCTTAAGTCTTCTTCTTCTTCCATATCTTCTTCAGATGTAGAATTCTCAATCACAGTGATTTTTTCCTTCCTTAATTTAGGGTTTGGAATCTTTTTCATATTAAGTCCAAGTTTGTTCTTAACTCTGGTTTTAGGCCTCCAATTTAGTTCTTTCACATGTATAGGAGATTTCCTTTGAAACTTTACCTTTAATACTTGTAAAGTATCATTCCTCATTTCATCTACAACAGGAAACCTTGTTGTACTAATATGAAACTCTGCTTTTTCTGCTAAACCAAACTTCTCCTCATGATACGAAACAACTCTCTGCTCCTTTTCATCATTCTTCAAAACCTGCTCTGGGTTACCATCAAGTGCTTCGCTTACATCTTCAAATCTATGACTTGAACAGTTCTCTTGCACACTATCCTGCACTAGCTCATCACTTAACTCTTTCTTGAACCTTTTTACAAAACTGAACTGCTTGTTCATCAGGCTCTTCTTAGCTTGATCTTCTTGTTCATTAAGGAAACCTGACCAAAACAGAAAATGATCCCAAGTTCTACTCTTTTTCTGTAGGACTGTGCAAATAATTAGTTTTATTAATCCATGATGAAAGACAGACCGATGAGTATGATCCATATGCCCTTTTCTCCTATTAGACATCTTTTGAAGGCTTTTTAAGAAGAAAAAAGGTAAGTTCATCTTGGACTGTTGGTTCAAATGTTGCAAGAATCTGAGATGGTATTTGAAAACTAGAGCAAATATCCCCTCACATGTAATGTAGCTTTACAAAATTCCAATAACTTCCCTCCACTCAGGCTTGAATTTGTCTAATTGTATGCCTTTTCCCCAATCTAGGGCTTCGATTTCAGCTAATAGGAAATCTTTTGGGTTAAAGGTGAAAGGTATCTTCTTAAACCACAACTCTCCATCTCTTGCTATGAGTGTAGCTTCTGCTATCAACTCTTCTATCAGTTCAAATTTAAGAGTATCAAATGTAACTGTATCCTTAATGAAACCCTGAGTGAAACGATATGACACTTCTAGGTTAAAACCTTTGATTCTTTCAAAGAAATTGAACCATCCAGCCCTCTGAAACAGTGCTACATAGTGAGGAAAACCGTTTTCCCAAATTGTATTAGTGGGTTCGTACCTATTTGTATTTCCACCTTTCTTCATTTCTGCGCTGTAACCCTAGCCTATGTATTTATTTAAGCAACTTCAAAACTATTCAAAATCCTTCTCTGCAACTATAGAATTAACAACCAAACAAAATCATGACAAGTAGGTTTACGATTTTCCAATAATCCCTACAGAATCGAAATCGTGTCAATGCAGACCATGATTCTCTCAATGATTTCTATACCTGCTCATACACCTGTCATGATGATGGACTGGGGTCATGAATATGCGTTATTATGTCTTCGATAGATATCTAAAATATTCCAGTATTTTCCTCTGTAGCAGCCACGATTATCCACTACTTCTTTCAATGATTTTTACCAAATGAAATCGTGACTGGTAAAACCACGATCCTCTCAATAATCTTTGCACCTTCTCATACACTTGTCATGATCATCATTAGGTTCTGAACATGCTTCATTATGTCCTCATAGGTGTCTAAAGGCTTCCACTATTTTCAATTGCAAAGAGTCACGATTATCTGCCACAATTTTCAATGATTTGAGATTCTTGTAGTGCCTTAGTTCACTGACTTTTAACCCTGCGCTACAGGAATCTCCTTATGCATATTTTTTGAACAATGACTTCAAAATGAGGGTTAGGTCATAAAGCTAAAACTTGGGAAAAAATTATTATAAGCTTTTCAAACTTTAAAGATATATATTAACTAATAAGCCCACAAGAAAACTTTAAAACCAATAAAATGAAATAAATCAAAACCATTATAAACATAAAATCAAACAAAAATGTACTTATTACTAAAAAAAACCCCTCAAATTAACTAAAAAATGTAAAGTAATAAGAAATCAATCTTTTGAAAAAAATAACACTCATAGACTAAGAACAAAATCTAGACATAACATCTAGCTCCTGCTGCCGGATGAAAACCTCCCTATGAGGTTTCAAGAATCTGTACATCAGTGCCTTTTGCCATGTCAACTGAACTAGTCTGTTATTCTGCAAAAATTCCATTGGGTTATGGAGTCTTTATTCAACTAATTTCACACCGGTATATATAATGAATGACAACTTATGTCTCCTTCAATAATTGCAAAAGTGCTTGAGGAATCGTCCATTCACTGGATTGGACAATTCTTCACCTTCCATAGTCTGCAGTGTGAAGGTATTGTTTTCCAACATTTTTGAAATTATGAAAGGACCTAGCCACAAATTGTCAAATTTTCCATGCTTACCTTTTTGCTCTTTTCTTGCATCCCATCTAAGTACCATATCTCCACAAGAAAAGGTATTTTCCTTTATCTTCCTGTCAAACCTTTCCTTAATCTTTTTTTTGTACATTTGAGCCTTTTCTTCTAAAGCTTCACGTTCCTGCTGTAATTCAATCAATGAAAAAATTCTTCTTTGAATATCATTAGGTTCTTTCAGACTATCTTGAAAGAATTTCATTATTGGAATAACTAATTGGATTGGAGAAAAAAACATCAGTGCCATACACTAACTGAAAAGGAGAAGAACCAATTGCTTTCTTAGTAGTTATCCTATCTGCTGAGAGTGCATACTTTAACATCGAATCCCATGACCTCTTGTTATGACTTAACAACTTTCTAATGCTTTGAATGATATTCTTATTAGTTGATTCTTCCAATCCATTCCCTTGAGGGTAATAGGGTGTAGAATGCTTCAAAACAATCCCATTTTACTGATA
Organism: Pseudotsuga menziesii; assembly: GCA_001517045.1. Taxonomy (NCBI): domain Eukaryota; kingdom Viridiplantae; phylum Streptophyta; class Pinopsida; order Pinales; family Pinaceae; genus Pseudotsuga; species Pseudotsuga menziesii. Next base: position 14,340 of record LPNX011206737.1, on the reverse strand, counting down.
AAAACTAACCATGGCTTTAGACTTGAAAGACTTAGCATTAACAATGAACAATGTCTTAGGACAACTGAACCTACTCAGAATATTCTCCTGAATAAAATTTATGATCACCTTATCAGTTGAATTCTTTGTAGGAATGGCTTCCACCCATTTCGTGAAAAAATTAGTAGCTATAAGTATCCATCTATGTTGACCAGAAGAAGCAGGATTAATCTCACCTATAAAATCCATACCCCATTGCTGGAAAGGAGCATTTACAACAATGGGCTTCGAAGGTAGGGACACAAGTTTTTGTTTACCAACAAACTTTTGACATGGAATACAAGCCCTAACATGCTGATATACATTAGAAAACAAAGAAGGCCAATAATATCTAGCTCTTAAAATTTTATAAGCAATAGCTTTTTAGTATTTATGACCTCCACAGGCACCCTCATGTAATTCTGAAATCACTTCTTCAATTTCAGGTTTCTCCAAACATCTGAGCAATACTCCTCTTGGATCCTTCCAATGTAACTACTGATTTATTAAACAGTATTTACTAGCCTTCAATTTCGGTGATCTGGCTGCCTTCTTGTCTAAATGCACAGGACACTACAAATGCAATAAAAAATGAACCAAATCAACATACCATTTTGATTTTGCATACTTATCCATGATTTGTTCTTTCACTTACCATGTTTGCAACTCTTTCTATACTGATTGTTCTGCCATCAAATGAAGTCAAGAGCCTCACAATTTGAATCAACTAATTGTTTTTCCAAACCTTTTCCTTTTACCAGCTTAGTAGCTATGATCTCCACATCATACTCCATAATTTTCGCAATCCATTCCCCCCTCTTTCCTTCACTGTCTGGCTGAGTTAAAATATCTTTAACAGCTACATTGGGTACATAGGAAATGATCTTTGAATGCAGAATATAAATTCTAAAAAATTTCAGTGCTTTTACCAGTGAATATGCCTGCTTCTCCAATGTACTGTATTTCAATTCTGAATCTTTGAGAGTCTTAGTAAAGAAAGAAATAGGCTGCTCTAGCTCATCTGATTCTTTTGTAACAAAACAACAGCTATTGTATCTTGAGAAGCAAAGGAAAAAGTCAAAAAGTCCTTTGAGAATTCTGGGCTTGCTAGCACTGGTGCTTTTGTCAGAGCCTGCTTAATCTTCTCAAATGAAGCTCTAGCTTCTGTTGTCCATTTCACCTCCTGATATTTACTTAACATAGATGTTATATGCTTTATTGTTTCAGCAAAATTTGGAATGAACCATATAAGAAAATTTATTTTTCCAATGAATGATTGAACATCTTTTTTACTCCTTGGAAGACTGATTTTCAAAATAGCTTTAACCCTCTTAGGATCTATTCTAATCCCATCCGCTGATACCAAATGTCCCAAAAGGCTACCTTCTTAAACAACAAAATGAGATTTCTTAGGGTTTACGGATAGTCCAAATTTTCTACACTTCAAAAAGGTTTGCTTGAGATGTTTCAAGTGTTCTTCGTCAGATTGAGAAAACACAGTAATTCCATCTAGATAAATTACTACAATTTTTTCCCCAACAAAGGCTATATCCATAGCTCTTTGAAAGGTTGCATGTAACACCCCGGTTTTGACCCCATTTTCATTTAAATAAATGATGTAAATAATCATGGTGTGGAGCTAGGAAAAATCCCCACCATCAATTTAGTATTTATGTTTCGGCAATTAAGGTTGGGTCGATGGTATTTTTTTTATGCTAGCTGAACATTAAAAAGCTAGACATTATGTTAAAATTGCAATTTTTAATTAAAACCCACACCCGACTGTGTTAACGCAACTAAATGAGATGGGGGCATGATTTTTCCTAAGGATGAGGGAGTGGGGGATTGGAAGCGTGGGCAGAAATTCGAATTGGGCAGAGCACCAATTCTGGAAAAATGTTTTTAAATTTTCTTGGGCAAGAAAACACAAAAGACAACCACTTTTCCCTCATGTGGCAACGTTTCACCTTCCCTCACGATTTGGATTGAATAAAAATGTTTTTGGAAACCCAATTGAGCATTCATGCAATAGCAAGCAAGCAAAAATGATTTCTGAGTCTGAACCTTTCACGGATTTCTCCTGTCCGACGATCTGAATCCTTCACATTTTTGGTTTTCCTCAGTGGATTGTCCTCCCTCACGTTTTCCCCTATATGTTAGTTGTTTTCCTGAACACGATTTCCCTGAATCCGATTTTTGTGTCTTTTTGTTGAAAGACCAGCAATGTTTTCGTTTTGGTATTTCTGTAGCAGTTGGTCTGGCACCGGCAATGTTTAGAAATTTGCAAATTTCTATGTGTGTATGTAAAACCTAGAATCTGCTATGTTTTGATAAATCCGAGGACTGAGATCCCTATGTGTGCATCCGCGTTTGGCATTTGAATTAATTGAAGGAATGGAAATAGATTTTAGACTTGCTTAATAAACCTGGTGTGTGAAAGAACCTCACAGACCAATCTAGAAGGGTGGTTTTCTTCTTTGCATTCCCTGAATAGCACTGGAAGGGAAGGCATGGCCTGAGGGACTAGGTAGTAGAGAAGGGAATGCTTCCTTGTGTTAGGTGTGTAATTGTTTAGAAATTAGGCTAGATCTGGTGTGGGGGTTCATAGCTCTAGGGTTGAGCTCACTAGATTAGCAGTCATTCTTTCCACCTCCTTGACATCCTGATAAACCCAACTGGAAGGATGGCTTGGATGGTAGCCTGATAAACCCATATGTTGGCTTGGTTGTGTCTCATGTGAATTTGGCTAAGTGTAAACCACTGCCTGTGTAAGTCTGATAAACCCAACTGTGTTGGCTTGACTGAATTTTAATTGTATCCTTGGCTATGGGTGAAGTCTTCTAGAGTTCCTTACTCCTTGGGGAAGATCATGCCCAACTCAGGGGTGACAGTGTTGCTGAGAGATTAAAGAGCACACTGACCTATGGTTGGGTGGAACGTTGGAGCGACATAGCTAGTTGCGGGACATGCTTCTTTCAAAGATAAGTATTCTTGTGTATTTAAGTTTTGCAACTTTATTTGCTTATGAATTATTATGAGCATGAATGTGTTGAATGAATAATTTTCTTCCGCTGTATATATCATGTACATTCCATTATGCATCTGTTTATATTGATGAATGTTTTATTTCAAAGAAATTTTTATTTTATGTTCATGGGGCTTAGATTGCCCGGGTTTATAGATGTTGTCGCGTCCTCCCTGCCGAGTAAGGGTTGGGGACGTGACATTGCACCAGCATTCATCAATCCGAATAGAATTTTGTCATACATGAATGTTCCCCAAGGGGTGGTAAAAGATGTTTTCTCCTTGTCATCTGGGTGCATAGCAATATGATTGTAACCCAAGAATCCATCCACCATTGACATTCTCTGAGCACCCACTACTTGCTGCAAAACCTGCTCAATCTTGGGCAATGGATAATTATCTTTCAATGAAGCTCTGTTTAAATGACGAAAATCCACACACAATCTTATCTCTCCATTCTTTTTTCGAACTGGAACTAAATTTGCTACCCAAGATGAGTATCTAAGTGGCACAATTATATTTGCATCCATCAATTTCTTGAATTCTTTCTCTATTACTGGAAACAAAGCTGGATTGATTCTTCTTAAATTCTGTCTAAAGGGTTTCACATTGTGCTTTAAAGGAACCTTATGCTGAATAATATTGGTATCATAGGTTTTAAATCCTCATAGGACCAAGCAAAGACATCAAAATATTCCTTCAATAATTTAATGTACGTGTTCCTTTGCTCAGTTGAGAGAGATTTCAAAATTTTCACCATCCTGGGCTGCTCTTCAGTGCCAATATTACAGTTTATAATATTCTCTTCTGAAGATTGCATGGCTAGTTTCAATGGAGTATCATCTTTTAAAAATATCCTTTCGAGGGGAACCAAACCTTTGGGAACAAAATTTCCTTTCAACTCAATAATTTTATGTCCAGCAATTTCATTTTCTGAATATTCATCAGCATCCTCAAGTTCATTATCCTGGTCTTGATCAATTAATGAATTTGAAAACTCTCCAGTTAATTCCAAAAACCTTTTTATTTCCAAATCATCTTCAAAAACTCTCCATTGTTTAATGTTATCTGGTACTGAGGGTCTATATCTGATTTCAATTGGATACTTTAGCTGGGTCTGTTTTGGAATTCAGAAATGTGTGGCTACCAAAGCAAGTGAATCAGCTGTCTGATTATGATCCCTGGGAATGAAGGAAATGTTAAATGCTATAAAGTAATTATCAATCATACCCCACAGCTCATTTCTGTATACCTTCAACAAATCCTGTTTTACTTGATATTTGTCCCTAACTTGTTGGACAACTAATTCAGAGTCTCCATAAACATAAATCTGTTGAATGCTTAGGTATTTTGCAGCCCTTAAACCGAGTATTAATGCTTCATACTCAGCTGTATTATTTGTGGTCACAAATTCTAACTTATACATCAGACTGATAATCTCTCCACCAGGGGAAATCAAAACAATACCTGCTCCTGCTCCTTCTTTGGATGAGGAGCCATCAAAATACATTTGCCATAGCTCATCTTTTTGTTCAACGATACGCTTGATTGGTTTTTCCTTTTCTACTTGTAATAAGCCACTTGTATTGTCATTACTGAAATGTAACATACAAGACCCCAAATCCTTTTCTATAGCATACAGTGGATGGTTTGTTGGGTTCTTACGATCTGTGACAATATAAGCATATTGTAACTCCCTATACAATCTCTTGTTCTCTCCTCCAAAAACATGAATGGTTGCATATGATAAATCCATTTGTAATGTACCACCTACCTTCTTAGCCCAAGAAATTGAAAGTAACATTCTGAACTTAGGAGTGATATCAGCCACTACCACATCCATGATGACACTTTTCATGGGTAACTGAGTCAGTTAACCACAAGATCCTTAATCACTCTGAAACATTTAACAGCTCTGGAATCAAATGCATATAAGTACTAATATGGTTTTGTGATACTCAAACCAAGAGCCTCCATGGCTGCTTTAGGCATCAAATTGTGAGAAGCTCCAGAATTTAATAAACAGTTGTGAATCATTTGGTCATGAAAAATTAGAGTTATATAAAAAGGAGGAGAAGAATTTGAGTCATTTTTAGTTTTATCAGCTAGGGATGAACCAATAAAGTTTTTATGATGTTCTTCTTGTAGATTTATAGTATCTGTAGGTATCTAGCTGGCAGTTAACCCTATAATCTTTAGAACAGGATTTCTATAGCAAGGATTCTTCATCAACTCAGTAAAGGGTACTGGAATTTTGATCTTACATAACTCATTTTCAAAATTAAAATTCTACACATTTTTATTCACTTCTTCAGTTTCAGCAACCTTATCTGGATCACCTTGATTGGGTCTTTTCTCCTATGTTTGATTAGATGACTATTTAGGAGGAGGAACTATCTTCTTTTTAGGAATCTGAACAACCTGTTTTGGACCAGACCTCAAATTTATAGACTTCTTAGGTTCATATTGACATATATCAGCTGAGACTTCAGGACCCAAATCACTCTCTGTTTGATAAATATTTGCATCAAAAAACTCAGAATTTTGATATTCATGTTCAGTTAAGAAACCCTCTGCTAACAATTCCCCAAAGTAATTCAAATCTTGATTTGTATTTTCATACTATGAAACCTCACCTTCCTCAATGTCATCAACCACATTATTTTGGAGTGGAGGGGTAACTCTCTGATCTTCATTCTTTCTTCTCTCCCTCTGAATGTCATTGTTTCTTCGCTCTCTAGGGATAAATCTAGGAGCAAACTAGCACCTAAATTGATTAGGGTTCCTTTCTCCTTCTTGTGTAGGCTTATTTGAATTCTTTTCTAACTCCAACTTATTTAGTTTTGTTGTTAAATTTTTTACCAAGTTATCCATTTCATCTATTTTGCTATTTGTTGTCTATGAAGTAAAGGCTGGTGGAACCAGCTCCTTTTTACCCTTTCGGTCATAGGTTTGATGATCTGAATGTTATCTGAGCCTATTGGAAGCTAAAATATTTGATTCCACCTCCAATGCAACCTCCTGCATGCTTAATAAAATAATTGGCCTTCTTTCTCTCAGATGCAAGGAGAATTCATGGTCAAATACATTTGCAAAAGTTAGCTTAGCTAAAGTTTCAGAAGGTTTGATTTCAGCTGGGATCCTACCATACATTTTATTGAAGCGTTTGGAAAAATCTCCTATAATTTCATCCTTTTTTCTTCTTAAAGCTCCAAACTCTGTGATGTAATAGGTATGATATTTCGTGTCTCCCCACTACCTCATAAATACATCTTGTAGCTCCTCTATGAGAGTGATTGAATTAGCTGGCAGCTCTCTGAACCATTTTCCTTACCTCCCCATCTAGACTCTGCACAAACATCCTCATCCACACATCTTTTGCTTCAATATTTTGATTGTTTGCGTAACTAGGAATGCATCCCAATGCTCTTCAGCAGTTGTCTCGCCTTGACCATTAAACCTAGGTAAGTACTTATGATAATCTCCTCTAGGGAGAGCATTTAGAGGCCGAGGAAGGACTAAGGGAGCATATATGACAGCTACGATTCTATCCATCATATAAAGGGGCTTATTTTTTGCCATTGTGAAACTACTTTGTTTTGATGAGGACAAAGGCTGAACAACTTTGCTTGAACCTGGTTGAAAATGAATTTTACTAGTTTTGAACTGAAACAAGGGAATATTACCAGAAGACTCAGTTTTTTCTTTTTTATAACACCGTGGATTAGTAAAAACCTTAAAACTACTGATTGGTATAGAAGGAATTGACCAAGACAAACTTTGTTTTTCTTCTTCAGAATATGTAAGAGGTGATTTCAATATTGATTACTCAGGAATAAACAGAGAAGGATAAGACTGAGTTTTCCTAAGTTGTCTAGCCTCCTTCAAAATAAGTTCTAGATCTGAGACACCCAAAAGCAAAGGTGAAGTAGGTCTCCCTCTTGTCCCAATCTTTCTCGGAGCCACTGTGAACCACTGCTTGGTGAAAAGGTAGTCTAAAATATTTTCTGATTTTGTTCACCTCTCAAAATCAGATGAATGATGATAACCCAGGGAACATATACTTCAGTTTCGTCCCTGGCAACGACGCCAAAGATGTTTGTGCTAGAAATTATTCATAGACTACCATAAGAACAAGCTAACACAATATCGAGAATAAAACAAAATGAAATTGGTTTTTAATGATTTTGGTTTGAAACTTTATCAACAAGAAGGTAAAAACATAAACAAGCTAACACAAGAACTGGATCATGAACAAGTATGAAGAACTTGGGATCAAACACATATAAATAAACCATAAAGATTACAAATATAATACTAATTCCATCCACAAGATACAAGCATTTGCATGAGTAAAAACTTTAAACAAGAAATGAAGTTGTATATTGAGTAATCAGATAGATCATAAACAAAATCAACATGAAACATAAAGTGGCTTATCAATATGTATACAATCAATAACAGTGTTCAAACTTACATAAGGGTCATGAGTATTAGCTTAAGATTCATAAGCTCTAAAGCCTCTCCTTGAGTCAAAATTCGAACCCTACCTCTATCTCATTTCCTAGTTTGATCTATTTCTTAGAAAAATAGATACACAACTGTCGATACCAATTTTTAGGTATGAGTTCCAAAATAGTTACAAAAGTAGTTGGATATTTCAAACATAATAAGCTATTAACTATCATAAAATAATCTATTTGACACCTGTCAGTACAAGCGGTCATAGATTCTTGGCCACCTCATCCAACAAAGCAATTCCTTCTAAAGCATGTGACTGTCTTTTGCTTCGCTGCTGTTCTGTCTCTAAACTTTCAATCCTCTTCAATAACACCTCGTTCTGCTGGGTCAGACTTTGAACTTTTTGATTTAATTCTTGAAACTGGCTCCGAGTTTGTATTTTTCTATTTAAGGCCTCTTTTGAAACAACTATCAATTCCTGATAATGTGTGTTGATATCATCAAGGTCCTCTCTCAGTCTTCTATCAGTCATGACCAATCCATCATTGGTATCACTAAGAAAACCAATCTGATATTTGTATTGTTTCACAGTTTTCTGAAGGTTTTCAGTTTCTAAATCTATGCACATTCCCTCGTGTAATGTAGAAGTTTTATCCGACAACCAAGGGATATCAATTTTCTTAAAAATGAGGTCATCTTCTTCCTCATATTTAATTGTTTCTTCTACAACAGGAACTTCTAAAGACATACCTCGTTCAGTGCTGAAATTGATTGGCTTTTTTGAAAAATTATATTTTCCTAGAAATGACTCTAACAGCACTGAATGCTCTTTCTTAATATAAACTTGCTGACAACTTAAGTCTTCTTCTTCTTCAGATGTAGAATTCTCAATCACAGTAATTTTTTCCTTCCTTAATTTAGGGTTTAGAATCTTTTTCATATTAAGTCTAAGTTTGTTCTTAACTATGGTTTTAGGCCTCCAATTTACTTCTTTCACTTGTACAAGAGATTTCCTTTGAAACTTGTAAAGTATCATTCCTCATTTCAGCTACAACATGAAACCTTGTTGTACTTTCCTGTACTGATATGAAACTCTATTTTTTCTCTGCTAAACCAAACTTCTCGTCATGATCTGAAACAACTCTCTGCTCCTTTTCATCATTCTTCAAAACCTGCTCTGGGTTACCATCAAGTGCTTCGCTTACATCTTCAAATATCTGACTTGAACAGTTCTCTTGCACAATATTCTGCACTATCTCATCACTTAACTCTTTCTTGAACCTTTTAACAAAACTGAATTGCTTGTTCATCGGGCTCTTCTTAGCTTGATCCTTGTTCATTAAGGAAACCTGACCAAAACAAAAAATGATCCCAAGTTCTGCTATTTTTCTGTAGGACTGTGCAAATAATTAGTTTTATTAATCCATGATGAAAGAGAGAATGCTGAGTATGATCCATATGCCCTTTTCTCCTATTAGACATCTTTTGAAGTCTTTTTAAGAAGAAAAAAGGTAAGTTCATCTTGGACTGTTGGTTCAAATGTTGCAAGAATCTGACATGGTATTTGAAAACTAGAGCAAATATCCCCTCACATGTAATATAGCTTTGCAAAATTCCAATAACTTCCCTCCACTCAGGCTTGAATTTGTCTAATTGTACGCCTTTTCCCCAATCTAGGGCTTCAACTTTAGGTAATAGGAAATATTTTGGGTTGAAGGTGAAAGGTGTCTTCTTAAACCACATCTCTCCATCTCTTGCTATGCATGTAGCTTCTGCTATCAACTCTTATGTCAGTTCAAATTTAAGAGTATCAAATGTAACTGTATCCTTAATGAAACCCTGAGCGAAACGATATGACACTTCTTGGTTAAAACCTTTGATTCTTTTAAAGAAATTGAACCATCCATCCCTCTGAAACAGTGCTGCACAGTTAGGAAAATAATTTGCCGAAATTGTATTCGTGGGTTTGTACCTATTTGTCTTTCCACCTTTCTTCATTTCTATGCTGTAACCCTAGCCTATGTATCTCTTTAAGCAACTTCAAAACTATTCAAATTCCTTCTCTGCAACAATAGAATTAGCAACCAAACAAAATAATGACAAGTAGGTTTACGATTTTTGTCACATACCCCAATTTTGTAACATTATGTAATTTGTTTTATTTATTTTCTAAGACATTATGTTAAACTTAATCCTAAGTAGGGATTGGTGACTCAGCAGAGTCAACAGTTATGGAGTGTAATTGAGAATATTTTATTAATAATAAATAAATTATGGAGACAATAGCATGGGACAACTGTTAAAAGAGGTTACTGGTCAAACTGGTTGCTNAATAAATAAATTATGGAGACAACAGCATGGGAGAGCTGTTAAAAGAGGTTACTGGTCAAACTGGTTGTTGGAACTAGGTGGAAAGGCAAAGGACAAGTGGCGGCATCCTCAAGCACTTCCTAAGTTGCAGGTGGCAACTTCCCTATATTTGGGGTCATGATTCCCCAAGAAAGTGGAATGTGAGCAGGTGGCTCATTAAATGACAGTTAACCCAACTAAGAACTAGGCAATCTTTAAAATTACTCAATGAAGAGAGCTGAGGTTGCTCAGTTTTATTCCAGAAAGAATTCATTCAGCTGAATGTTATTCAGGAATTTCATTTGAGGAAAAGGGGAAAAACAGTAAGGAAGTGATTTTGAGTGGATGTTTGCAGAAACTTGATGCTGATTACAGCTACTTGAACTGAGGGAACTGACTAAGAGTTCTGAGTTGATACAGAGTTGAAAGACTGTATTTGTTTTGCTGCACCTAGTTCCAATCCAGGGAGACCAGAGCAAGCTCGGGGGTCCTGAGAAGCCGCTGTTTGAGCGCTCTCCAGGAGTTTGGTAGGGAGGAACGGCCTCCCATTGCTGTTGTTGTCCACAGCATTTAACAGGTTTTTCATTCATATCTTTATGTTCTTCTGTGCATAAATAGATAAACGTTATAATTATTTATATGTTTGAAAAATTGTTTAGTACTTTGGAATGTTAGTAGAAAAACTTGTTAGTATTACTGTGTTTTTCCACATCTGATATCATCAGATAGTACTCTAGCACAGTATCTCAAAGTTTAGAAGAAGTATTCTTCTAAACTGAGTTCCCTAATTTACTTACAGTCATTACAATTGCCTTTCTGTTTATTTTCTTTATTTAAGCTATCCTTCTACAGCTTTTAATTAAATCTAAAACTGTAACTCTGTTTCTCTGGAAATTTTTAACTGTACATGAAAAAGATAGATTAAGTATGCTTGTAGTATAAGTTATAATCGTTTTCTTCTGTATAAAATAAATATATTACGGATAAAGGATTTAGGTATTTATCAGTTAAACTAATACAATTACAGTATTGTGTAGTAATCTGTATTGTAGTAAAAAGTACATTTACCAGAATTTATGTACACCAATAACGTTATCAGCTCAGTGAAAAACATACTTCACAAACTGTTACCTTTAAAATAGATACTATTTTTGTGTTTAAGTATTTATATTGATATTATATAAAGTTTATTTAACTATTATATAAGTATTACAAGAAACATTAAAATTCAAAAACCAATAATAATATATCACATTAAACAATACTCTTATTTACATTGAGAAATAGTATTGTTTTCTAGTAATTGTGTTTCTAGTAATTACAATATAACATGATGTTATATAAGTAATAATTATATAAATAATTACATACAAATAAAAATCTAGTATATTAATATACAGAAGGGAAATAACATATTATTTATGTTCTAGTTTTTAAATTGTTTATAAACAAATAAGGTTACTAAAAGACCTAGTATTGATAAGGAATATCATAATAGAATGATATTATAATAATAGTTATTATAATATAAAACAATAATTTCACAACTGTAGAATTAGGTTTTAAAACCCTAGGCATTTAAACCTTGTGACTAATGGTAAGAAAATCATAAAGTTAGACAATAAATCTCTACAGTTGCTTTATTCTTTTTAAATAGTATTAAAAGCCTGTACGTTACTTAGACATTATAGGTTCTAAATCAACAATCATATTAAACTTAAAATCAAAGATATATATATTTATAAATCAGAAGTAAAGATACAAGCACAGAGTGCTCCATCATGGAGCTTAAGCCTTCAAAAAAACTAAACAATAGCATAACGAAATAAAAATAACTAAAACATTTACAGCTGGGCTATTAAAACGAAACACAGTAAGTTTTTCTTTTCTTTAATCTATTCATTATAGAAGAAGTAATTGTGAGAAAGAAAAACCAGTTTCTCACATTATAAGTATAACTGAGAGTAAAACATTACTCAGCACAAAGTAAATACATAAGAATTTATTACTTAATTCATTTTAATAACCCATAACTGAAAATGCAAGGCCGATGGCCTGTAAAGACAAAAAGAAGCGAAATACTGTAAAAGCAAGGCTCGCGGCCTGTAGAACCTTTTTCACATAATAATAACGCAAAGCTTTAAAACCTGTAAATATTGTTTACAAAACAAAAACCTGCAGTAATTGAAAACCAGTTTACATCCACGGCCGTAGCCAGAAAACTCTTTATAGAGTTAGGGTTTTACCCTCATCAAAAACTTTAAAACTAACAGCCATCGCCATTCTTAAGTAAAGACAAAGTATGTAAATACAGCCTCGGCCCAGGAGCTGTATATCTTTTTATCGCAGGGATTTACCCTCGTAAAACAATGGAGTAAGCTACAGCTAAGTGCGATAGCAGAGAACCCAAGAAATCACAGAAGTGCACCCTGTCAACACAACCAACAAGGAGATGTGCTTTTGAAAACCAGGCTTACCCGTGAAACGTGGAGCCGTATCTTTTAATGATCTTATCTGCATCGAGAAGGGCAAACCTGCCATCGAAAGGCAGTCGATCTTTAGAAGGGCAAACCTGCCATCGAAGGGCAGTCAATCGTTAGAAAACCCTAACAAATCACAACTAAAATAATCTTTGCTTTAAAGAAATTTGTCTTTACAAACTTTTACCTGCGGTGTTGAGCAAACGAACGACCAGGAACCAGGGTAAACAAACCCTTTCTTCACCTGTAAGAGTGGGCTGACAGGAAACTGAATTTCTTTTCCCAAAAGAAATACGACTGATAAACCACCAGCAACTACAATGCTGTTAACTTTCGAGCCATGAACTTCTGTACAGAGCCGCAAGGAGCACCACGAAGGAGAGTTAAAAACCAGACAGTTTCAGGACATGGATCAACCAGAATGAACCACTAGGGTTTGGCAGAGCTCAAGCCCGCAGGCGAGGGAAAGACTGAAATGAGAAAAGGGGGCAAGTCAACTTATAATCACCCAATGCATGGCGAGGAGACAGCCACGACAGCGTTTAAATTATTTCCAATGAGTGGGTCAGGTTGATAATGTTTTCATATCATTTGAATAGCCAACAAAATTATGGTGTGAAGATTCCACTATGGTCATAACCTCGACCATTACCTACGTTATAACAAACAAA
>LPNX011206716.1:0-15990 GCA_001517045.1 Pseudotsuga menziesii | reverse complement strand
TTTAGTGGGATTTTCAGGGAAATATGGTAGGTAAATGGACGAATGAGCCATGAAATGGGGTAGATGAGGTAGTTAACCATTTTTGGGTGTTAACAATACTTATGCTACTGAATGCAACCAGCTAAATACGGGGTACCATATATGCCTAGATTCAAAATTAGGACCATATACCGAGATCAGTGTTGAAATTTGGAATTGGAAATAACTTGACAGGGCCAAAAAGTCAGAATGACCTGAGCAAAAGTTGACAAGCATTCAAAATGCAAAATATTTCATTTTTTTCAATTAAATTAAAATATAAACTTACAACAACAGAGCAATTGGTAATGAGTAACTGAGATGAGAAGTTGTAAATGTAAGGTTATGACTCATGAGTTCAAATCCCTTGTGGGTACTTTTATGTAAGGTTATGAGTTCTAGAGAATGGTGGTTTCCAATTTCGAAAGGAATGTACCCATTGAATTTACAACACTGAAAATCTTAAATTGCTATATCAATCAATAAGAATAATGTAAGCTAGTTATAAAAATACAAATCTAAAGAGGTAAAGAGGTAAGAGGTGTGAACCCTTCTAATATCTATGACCTTCAAAAATTTTAAAATGGCATGATTGATAGATTAAACCAACTTTTTTACCGTTGGTAATTTTTTGGCACAAAAACCAACAATCATTCAATTGATTTTTGGCACATTCATTATGATTTTGGGCCTGACATGGAAAAAAGATTTTAGAAGTTCCATGCATGTCAAGAAGCTTCTGGAAGCTCTTAAATATATAAGCAACTTCTACAAGCTCCCCCAAAAAAGGAAGCGACCAAAGAGTTCCCAAAAATCTCCCAAGCTCCAAAAGAAGCTCCCAACAAACTTAACTAAGTCCTTTTGTAGAATATGCAGTTGTGTTTCATTTGATATTCGACTCTAGAAATCCCAAAGAATAGTTTTAGATAAACCAAATCCATTGAAAAAGAGAAATTTATTGTAACTAAAACTTATTTTCTCCTCTAGGGAATTAAATAAGCAAGGTATTTATACAGGTATATTTGTGGCATCTAAGGCTAAGCGTATTACAAAAAAAAAACATAAATGAAAAGTCTTTCCATTATCACCTTTTCTTCTGGAATTTCAGGCCTTTTCTCAGTAATTTTATCTCCAACAGCCCTCTCTGCAAACAAGCTAACAATATCCTTGACTGATTCAAAAGGAGCTCTCATGTCTATCTCTGCTCTGTCATCTTTATGACTACATGATCCAGTATCAGAAGTTGCCATGTCACGTTTATATAACTTCCCTGTACATTTCACAACCTAAATGAGAACCCATTCAACATATGCCTATATGCTACATATATAAATACAAATTGGTGAACTATCATATGAGAATCTACGAACTCAATTTGCTGGACAGAAAAGAATTTATCACAATTATATCATAGGAATTAGATCATGTTCTTCAGAAAGTGTATTTAGTCACAACCTTTGGTTAATAATTTGGTACCTCTCTTGACAACTAACATTTCGAACGTTATTATGAATACATGGCAACACATTTTATTTTTTTACTTTGATGAACTTCACTTCAAATTGAAGTGCCCAAACAAGGCAATAAAATACCAAGTGGCCAAAGGACATAGCAGTGTCCAATGAGCAATCAACAATAGGCCACTTATAAAGATGGTCCATAAGGATCGATTCATGAGAACCTATTTTGACTAATACTCAAAAGATCAACTACTGCAAGTAAGGCATTCCATAATTCTGACACCAGAAAGTCTGCCAAGAAGAACTTGAATGTAGCATCAGATATGGTTGTGCCTTGTATTACATCTAGAGAAACCGTATTTTTTGCTGGTGAAAGATAAATTGTAAAATGAAGCCAATAACGGAGAGTTGAAGGAAACCCTTGCTATGGAGTATGGAATTTTCTATTCCAACTCATGTTTCTCAATAAATGAGAGGAAGATGACAACTACTGACACTGGCTTCTTCATTCCTCTAAAGAAATCAACCCAATCTGAGGCCATTGCAGACACCTGCAGTTCCCCAGGTCTACCGCGGGAGGAAGGTGGAGAAAAAAGTACAGAAAGCCCAAATGAACTGCAAAACTCCCCTCGATTAACAGAAAGAAAAGAATAAATATCAAAGTCCAGACACAATATTAGAGAACGTATAATATTGTTTCTACTTTCTCTACCAAGGAATCAACACAACCATAGTCCTGACACAATTATTTCTCCCTATATAAAGTGTAATCATTCAACACTCCTTGTATCAACAATCATCCAAAAAGTCCTGAGAGATCATTTCCAGATTTCTAGAAAGGATTACCCATAGTGTGATTCAACAGTTTGAGTGCAAAGCACATCTTCAGTTAAAGCTTTTAATAGGACACCTATACAAAGCAAAAAAAATCTTCTAGGTGCTTTGAGCACAAGGTCTGTTAAAAAACTCAAACTACCAAAATGGGAATGCTTTCCAACTTATAACACAGTAAAAAAACAGTTCGTCTATGCAGAAATCACACGCGAAATCAAAATTATGGACAAATCAACGTTCGTTTGGCAGAATCAATAGCAATGGTAGTTGCTTTGCTGCAAGGAATGGTCAATTCTATGTTCATCCAGTGTTGGATCCTCACTGCCCCAGAGCATGGAAGTGTATGGCCTGTAACTCAATTGTTCCCCCTGAAAATCGAAACCCATTCCGGTCGAGAAGCCGAATGCTGGCAGGGACAGAATACCATGAGCTGAAGGTGGGGCTTGTGGGTGCTGCTGCAATTTTGAAGGATTTGAAGAAACATGACCTGCAATAGGCATAGGGAAAGCAAATAAGTACCTTTACTTGAACCTAAAATGGACACAGGTAAAGCAGGAACAGTACTTGTACTTGAACCTATAATGGGAAAAGGCAAAGTAGGAACAACACATGTACTTGTTGCTGCCATGATCCTTGGCTTGACCTTGTTGAGAATCCATTGAATTGTTTGTCCATCTGACTTGTGACCAAACCCACGTGTTAGATGAAAGATCCACGCTGCACTGGCTGTAGGTATTTTGACCCTCCGACCTCGCCCATTCACCTTAGTGTGCCTATATTTAGTGGAGGGTCTCTTGACTACCAATGCATTCCTTATTGGATCATTGCTCTGGGGACCCTCAAGCAAAAGCCTCTCCTTAGACTGGTTTTGCACCTCTGAACTCATTTTCAATTACAATCTCTGCAATCTTAAGTGTATCTGGAAAAGGGTTATCCCAAATAATAATAATAAAAGACGTCAATAAAAATTGCAAAACCGAAAACCCTAATCTCTATATACCGTATGCACCCTTTTTATAGAAGGAACCAACGAGTTTCCCCTCTTCAGTTTCAAATTCCCGGGCTCAACCTATGGTTATCTGCCCGTCATTATAATCAAACTGAAGGTTTGTAATGAGCTGTAAACACCTCGAAAATGAATTGGGTAATCACAAACGCTCATAATATTTCATGGGGACTCTCAGAAATCTCGTATATTTGTGACTAAATATCGAAAATAGCGGATTCCCATTTATTAGGTTCTATCATTTGTGTCATTTAGATTTGGGTGGTTTAAAATTGGAATTCAAATATTGAATATTGTATAAACCTAGAAGAGTAAAAAAAACCACAAACAATAAGTGGACTCAAGGAGCAATGCATTTACAATGAATTGGTGTAAAGTTCCAACCAAGAACAGGCCGCTCGAATCTGGAAAACGCTTTGGAATTCATGTAGTCTTGAAGAAGAAAACACCCACATGCATAACGCTTTGGAATTCCTGCAGTCTTTAAGAAGAAAACATCCGCCTGCTGATTTCCTGTGATGGAAAAACGGTGTGGAGATCAGTGCATTTGGGCGGGGAGAACATGCAAAGGAGAACACATGAGAAGAATATCGCCCTGTCTAGATCTAGCTGGCTAGCCCCCTTTTTATCGCTAAATAGTTCGTCCATGAATTCCAACAAGCAAAGTATTCTACGACAATGCTCAAAAGCAAACCAAGAATGGTCATTCCAGCAAAGTCAAATACACAAACAAAACGCTTGGCAAGAACACCACGAGGAATAAGATCTCCATAACCTACGGTAGTCATTGCTAAAATTCAAAATCAGCAATCACTCCCTCCCCATCAAAACAATTCTTAAGAGCACCTGGTTTGCCACAGCTTGTACTTTAGGATAGAGATTGGCAGCTACCACGATTGGAAAAACCGCAATGAGAACTAAATACAAACTCCACTCGAATAACATTTTATTACAGGGTACACGCAAATAAAAGCTATAAAAATAAATTCGAGAAAGGAACGCCACGATAGACATTTTGTACACTCGAGAACAATAATTATTACCACTCGAAATAACATTTTATTACAAGGTACACGCAAATAAAAGCGATAAAAATAAATTCGAGAAAGAAATGCCACGATGGACATTTTTGACACTCGAGATCAATAACTATTAAACATTTTTTCGAGAGGGGGTCTGGTTTACTTCGCCATCGCTTGCAACTCATCATTAACGCCTTTTTGAGGTATTTGAATAAGCTCATTCGCTATGAGTTTTAAATAATCCTAACGTTAGCTAGAAGATGATTCTCTAAATAATGATTTTTTATTCGGTTAACAATGCATAAAAATGGGCTGTAATTTTTTTATAAAAACAGCAGAAATATTACAAATTGCGTGCGGCTAAAAAACTCTGGAGCTGACAATCGATGACAAGCTAGGTTAACTTCTCTATAATAATAAAAAGACTATCTACCACTTGGCAGAAGGTTGGATTCCAAGCAGTACACTCACATTAAAGCAATAAACCACTCCACAACGGAGATTTTAGAGTTTCAAAAGCACTAATTGCCTCCTCGACACCTGGAAACAATGACATTCCTTCCAATCCATTATCTAAGGGTGATTGATGAATTTGAATTAGAGCATTCTTTGTAAAAGAATTAGGCTATTTGAAAGTAAATTGAATAGACATTTTATAAAAGTAAATAACAAATAAGAAAGAAAAACGGCTTAAATAGCTTAAGGATGTCAGAAGCAGGCCATTGATCAAATCGATGATTAGAAGAAGATTATGACCACCAAGTCTCAATTCTTAGGGCAAGGAGAATCTCCCCATAAACTCTGAGATCATATACAATAAGGGTAAGGATAATCTCCCCATTATGAGGCATAAAAAATATTCTCAACTAGGGGAAGTTTAGAGTGCAGAATATAGTGGAGGGATACCTAAGGGAGAAACAAAACAATTACAATTTTAGAAAGAGGATTAGAGGATGGTGCTAGGAGGCATCCAAACAGTTTGGTTTAAAATAGTTTGTTGTAATCAACTGTGAGCACTAAGCACCCTGTAGTGCAGTATTGAATGCTGCTGCTAGTGCTTTGAAGTTTGGTGTCTAGTGTTTTATTGTATATCCACCAAAACACCCACTGCAGCATTCAATGCTGCACTGCAATATGCTTATTGACAGGCTAATAAAATCAGACTGCATCAATAAAATGTGTAGCTTTTTAAATATTTTACAAAGAAAACCCTGAGAATCTATGCGAGTATAATTGTACAAACTGTTGATCTTTGGCAAAACAGAACAATTATGATTTTACAAAGAAGATCGTGAGGATGAAAAATATAATCACAGTTTTACAGATAAGGCCCTCAGGATTTATGGGACTAAAAAAAAATTACAAAATTATGGGAGAAACAAAAGAATTCCAATTTTACAGACCTTTTTTTTTGAAAAATTATTGTATAGATGAACTACAATCTGCCTGGGTGCCCTGTTGCCATTACTGAATTGACATAGTGGGAAAAAAAAATTATACCTGGAACTGCTCTTTCTTGCATTGTTACCAAGCTCATGGGTAGTCTCTTGGAGTCTGATCAATGTTGAATATTAAGTCCCATCATCGTCCTTGGAGATAAGCTCATCGTGAGTCCCCATCTCCCAAATGCTTCCCTGCTGAACCACTGCTACCATATCAGCCTTCCTAATAGTGGAGAGACGATGTGCCACAACTACCCTTTTTCTTCCTACCATGAACATGTTCAGGGATTCTGATTCGGAGTCCAGAGCACTAGTTGCTTCATCCAAAAGTAGTATGGTCGGGTTCTTCAACATTGCTCTAACTATTGCAATGCGCTACTTTTTCCCTTCTTGATAGTTGGCCACCTCGTTAACCAACCTACAGTTGCATATCCAACTCAGCACATATAGTAACCATGGCTACTCTCAACTCTGGCATAGACAAAAGAGACAATGAGATGCTAGAAAAGTGCTATGAACCATCTTAGATATATAGTTAGACTTCCAAGGATTTGATTTAGAATGGAAGGTAATGGGATTTTCCAAGATGTTACAAGGCACGCATATGTGATTGAGAGGGAGGGGGAGGTTGCAAGGGGAAGACTGAAATACAACAAAAGATCCAACTATTACAGCTAGCAGCATACCTGCGTGTCGTAGCCATCAGAAAGCTTTGTGATAAAAGAATGTGCGTTTGTAACTCTGGCCGCTTCCTTCATTTCCACTTGGCTTGCATCCTCTCTTCCCAATAGCATGTTTTCCTTAATGTTTGTTGCAAACAATGCTGGTTCTTGGCTCACAAGCCCTATCTGTTGTCTAAGCCATTTCAACTGCAGAGATTTGATGTTATACCCATAAAGTAGCACTTGACCTTCATTCACAACAATTAAAAACAGTTTTTTTAATAAGGGATTTATTAAACTAAAATCCTGAGATTAGGATATGAAAATGCCAATTTAAAATCATGTGTTAGATACCTTCAATTGGATCATAGAAGCATTCTATCAGAGAAACTACAGTACTCTTTCCCGACCCACTTCTACCAACCATAGCTACAGTTTTTCCTGCGGGGATGTTCAAAGAGAAACGGCTGAGAAAATATTTCCGATTCTCCATCAAATCAGAATGATACAAGAGCTAATGCTCTGAAATCAATTTCTGAAAAATAATTTTTGTCGTTATATCCTACACTAATTGAAGATGACGATCCAAATCCTATGTATACTCAGAAGCTCCTGGTTATGCTTTTGGATTTGAAATGCCTCAGGATCACAGACATTCTTCAACTTAAGCTGGTGTCATAGTTCTTTGAATTTCTTCATGAAGACCTGTCTAATGCAAATGTTAATAACATCAGGCTTTGTGATCTTTTGGCATCTGCTCCTGAAGTGGAGACTCGAATTCTTCCTGAGCTGAAAGTAGTTAAGAAAATTGGTGCTTTACTTGAGTTTGTAAATTCCAGAGAGATGGAAGATTTTTTGGAGCCAACTTTATCTTTATGATAGTTTTTAGGAATATCGGTTAGCATTTATGTATGCATCCCAAAATAATTTCAACATACTGTAACACATCACAACTATTGTACAATAGATGAGACAAATTAAAACCATTGATTTGGGTGCCCACATGGCCTAGGACTACAACAAAGCAAATAACTATTAACAAGCAACCCGTGTCTCACATGGACCCTACAACACCACTATATTCTCAAGCTTCACAACCATCCAATTTCAACCAGGTCCTAATTACTAAAGACTTGGTAAGAAATTTTTTATTCTAGAAATGAGAATTACCAGGAGGGTGCCAGTAGAGACATTTCGGACTTTGGAAGTTACATTAGTGTATTTTTGGAGCTATGTGGATATCATGAATGCCAAATTGTAAACTTGGCTGCAGAGTGTTTAGTTCCTCACGTTTTGCAGCTCGACATGGCCTGTGACTCCAGGCAGAGTAATTCCATCCAAGTAGTTTCGATCAATCTTCAGCCTGTGATCAATAGTTTGAAATATATTCACAGAAACAGATTTTTCCTTTCCAAATTCTGTGATGTTGGGAGTTGATTTCCCTAATGATCTGCAACAACAGATTCAAATTGCAAAATAACTTCCAACAAAACAAAATCCAGAGAAACTAGAGAAAACAGGCAATTGGGTATAATACTACATACAATCCATCGATCATGACTGAAAACATAGTAGATATGGCCAATCCTCCATCTGTATCATGGTGCCTCACGAGCCATCCTCCATACCACAGAAGCAGCGCATAATAGAAAAATATGACACAAAAATTCGACCCTAGCCCGAATAATTTTACCTGTCCAGTCTTATACCCAATCTTTTGAGCCACACTCAAAGACGTAGGATAAGATCTCAGCGCTTTCTCCTCGCCCACGAATGAGAACACTGTGTGAATTCGTGCCAAGGCCTACAAATTGAATTAAATTTCGATTAAAAACAATTCAATTCCTCGAGAAAACGCTAGAAATGGAGCCGATTAAATCAAACAATTCAGCACCTGCTCTGCAATGTTACCAGCCTCAGAATATGCATCCTGACTATTGGAGAAAATCTTGGTTAACGTTATGGTATGGACAACTCCAAACAAGGCTATCAATGGCACCACTGCAAGCGTCAAAAGAGCCAGCTTCCACACTGTGATGAATCCCACAGATAGTGATTTACCACAAGCAAAACTGCAAAAAAAATACCAATAAATAACACAGATCGAAGCTGTAACGCATAAATGAAAACGAAACCAAGCACATTGAACTATTTTTTTGAAAGACCTTGAAACTATGCCCTTCTTAGGCGAGGATTCATTCACAGGGGCTGGCTTCTCAGTAGCCGCGACATCTTTGGCAGACCGTTCTTTAAGTTTTCAGCTTCTACACTTTTCTCCTCCTTGATTGCAACCTTGATAACCTTCACATCCTTAGCAGGAGGTATTTCTTCTGGCTTCTCAACATTTTCAACAATCTCAGGCTCAGGTTTAGGCAGCGGGGTCTTTTTGGCGCTCTTAGGAGTCTTGTTCGACATTTTCGCTACGGCCTTTTTGGGAGTTGTCGTTCTGCAGCATTCTTCACTGGTCGGGGCAGCATGTCTGCTCTGCAACTGCCGAAACCCTTCAAAAATGGAATAAATGAGATAAAATCCAAAGATGGAAGATATGATCTTCTAGGAAAAACCCTTGACGCCCTACCCTGTGTATACTGTTGAGTATGTCAGGAGAGGTGTCTATGTCGGGAGGACCAGCGGAACTTTAAAACACGCGGAGGACCAGCCGATCACGAAGAGTACACGCGGAGGACCACCAGATCATGAAGAGGACACGCGGAGGAGTAGGGTTGGCCGAATAGACGACTAAAGGAACAGTGTGTTTCCGAACATGTTTGGAGAAAAACGCCTTACGTCGTAACCAGCCCATAGAATTTCCTCCAGCACTCCCTAATCAAAAGTGGAAACCACTGCTAGAACCACAGCAATAGCGTTCCAGCTCCTTTGCGGCCTGATAAACCCAACTGTGTCGGCTTGGCTGAATTTTGTGGTATCCTTGGGTATGTGTGAGCCTACTAGTGTTCCCTTATTCCTTGTGGGAATCATGCCCAAGTCGAGGATGGCAGTGTTGCTGAGAGATTGATGAGCACACTGGCCTATGGTTGGGTGGAACGTTGCAGCGACGTAGCTGGTTGGGGGACAAGCTTCTTCATAAGATAAGTATCTATGTGTTAATATCTGCATTTTTATGTGTTTATGAATTAAATGAATAGGTCAAATGCTTGATTGGAATGTATTTTGCTTCCGTTGGATGTTAATGGTTTATGCACTTGTGTATGTTTTTACTTCAATGCATTTTATATTACGTTCATGGGGCTAGTTTGCCCATATTAGATAGCAGCATAGTTGCGTCCTCACTCTGGTAGAGAGGGTGGGGACATGACACCTTCGGCTCTGTTCCCTCCTCCTCCAACAACATTTTCACTCAGGACCATCCTCCACACAATGGATCATCTCCTTCTTTATGATGCCACCCTCCTCTAGGGGCACTAAGAGACAAAAAAAGGATGGCATAGATTTTTACTACAGATCAGTTAGGACACAACGGACCACCTCTACGGTCATCCAACCCTAGTAACATGGCCAGCCACATCACCCTTCCAGTAGTCGGTCAACAACATCCAGTTCACATTGGCAAGTTTCCCCCTCTAGGTGACCACATACTACACATTATAGCTCTTCTTCCAAGTCTTCTAGTTTATCTTTTTGATAGATTACTATTTCAATATTCCTTCATTCAGCTTTGGATGTTAAGAAAGACACTTTCAGTGTTTCTAGTGTACCATGACATATTCACCATTTTTGTATCACAGATCCTAGATCTACTTTCTTTGTACTTTTTTCTTGTGTACCAGCTCTCTTGTACTTATCTCTTCGATGTTGGCTCTCCATCTTTGGAGTTTGCTCTTTTCAACTTTTGGGGTTAGAGTCCTCACGTCTTGCTTTATATGGAGTTGTCTTAGCGCTCCCACTTTGTGTTGACATCATGATACCACACAATCCCATTGACCTATTCTTCAAGTCATTTGTTGGACATTAATGAAAGTATCTTATCTTATCTTATCTAGATGTATTGTGTTAGTTCCATTGACCTACTTTGTGGTCAATTGTTGAAAATTAATACTATTATACTATCCTATCTTATCTTACCTCATTACCATGACTACAATCTACTCTTTGTTTTAATTTTCTTTTACATAAATGTAGTCCACTAATAGTTCAATGATATTCTAATCGTGTGCCTATCCTATGGTAACATGCTAGCAATGGTACTCAATGGTCATTGGTGATATTCAAGAAAACTTGTCACGCACTCGATATCGTTTCCTTTGCCAAGAAGAAAAGAAAGAAAATGTAGTAAGAAAATAAGAAAAATCCATATATGAAGGCCATGAAAAAGGAGAAACCTTTGCTAAACAACTACATAATTGTCGAGACCTTTTCACATTACTCTCACTAAACAAAGGATTTTCCCAAGGAATATTTATTTGACCTCCATAATTTCTTTAATCTTTCATCCTCCTTGTCAACACACCTAATTGAGAGGATAATACAAATTGAAAAAATATTTGACCTCCATAATTTCTTTAATCTTTCATCCTCCTTGTCAACACACCTAATTGAGAGGATAACACAAATTGGAAAAAAACTATTAGTAACTGCAAGGATTTCATAAACAAGTCTATTGACCTACAAGGGTTCTTTCACCATGCTTACGAATCTTACGTTTGAATTAAAGGATCACCCGAATGTTAAAAACTACCAATGAACTTCTAGGATACCACATGCATCACCTTAACACACTCCTAAGAGGCCAAACAAACTACTCTACCTGCATCTTACTCTAGGGTGAATACACCTGACTGCAGAGTTTTGTCTTAAAAGAATTTTGAAGCACACATCAGCTCTACTTCTCAAAAGATCACCCATTCAAGTACTACAGCATACTCTCCAAAGTACCTATAGGTTATATTCGCTTTGTCCATGTTCTTATAGTAGATACAACAACTTATATTACATGAAACAAAGAAGCATTATTGTAATCTCTTGATTAGAAAACATAATTAATAACATTTATGCTCTGTGTCTCATGACTGTATCAGAAAGCAGTGGCTGTAAAATTTAAAAATTCGTTGATGAATTGATTCAGATACTTGAAGAATAACATTTTCCATTTAGTTTTAAAAAATGTGCATGCATAATTGAAAAGAAAGAAACTTAAAACACTTCCAAAAAATATTAACACAGATGCTTCATAATCAACCAGCCGCAAATGAAACAGTAAATATATCACATAATCACATACATTGAGATGATCAAAAGATAAATCCTATGAACTTGATAAATCCTTCTAACTAAAATTAAATTATAGGTTTTAACAAATCCCTGCTGTAGAAACTAGTCTTGTGAATTCTCTGAAAACACTTTGGCATATTCCAAATAAAGAAAGACCCCACTGCAGCCACAGGCCAAAATGGAGAGAAACTACCCCAGCAAGGCTGAAGAGACCATGACCTTATTGAATGCATAAAAAACAAAACACGATGTGCATGGGATGAAAAATTCCATTAGATGTCCCCAAGCAGGGTCCATTAGATGTCCCCACTCAGGGTCCACATGATAGATACATTGCCATCTTCACCAACAACCAGGATGAAACCCTTAGGGATGTGCCCTGTACATACTACACAATTTTCCTTTGGGTGTGCACGGCGAATGACAAAAAGTAGTAGCAATCCAAAGAAATAGAAAAAAATGTCAAGAAAGACTAAATTTAACATTATTGAAAGACACCATGTCAACATTAACCACTCTAAGGGCCACTTCCTATAAACTGAGTTATGATAAATTCGGGTAAGTAGTGTTTCTATATTTTGTTTCCATATATTTTCTGATTTTGAGCTGGCTAACTCAGGATTCTAACATAATTCCGTGCTAATTACGCACCCATGTCCTCATAGTGACTTAGTAAGGTTGCATCAGGTCATCCACGCAGCAGGATACCAATGCTAACTTCCAAATTGACTTCACTCATGGGAAAATGCCCTAACAAACACTCTATAACCCAGAAAAAGGAGATATCCATGAAAAAAAGGCATTAAATCAAAGTACAAAAATGCCTAAATGGGTGATCGAAAAACATACCATTTTCAGAGGAACGGGATCCATCTCAACCAATCTGAGAGACATCTTGGTGATTTCTGAAATGGCATGGTTCCTAGCTCATGGAGCTTCACTCTCCAGTTCTTCATATGCAGCTTGAAATGCTTCTTGCCAGAAACTGCTCAGTTTCAGACGAGGGTTGTGTATGTATATATCCCACATATGATGAACTACCTTCTCCCTAGCCTCTATCTCCTGCCACCCCAACCACAACGACATCCATAATCAATTTCAGCCCCAAATTCAACTACATTATGTTTAAATTTACATGACAAAAACTACCAAAAGGCTGCAACTTCAATGACATTTAATGGAATTTATATGCTACTGTACTCAATACCAATGAAACCCATTCGCTACGGTACCAAGACTTAACTTAAAGCAAAACCGAACAATCAAAATCATGCTACCATTCCTACCGAAGTATATGAATTGTGTTACAGGCATACCCAACAGTTTGAAAGTTCAAGATCCACGAGTCTAAACTTGGTTTGGGCATAGATCTGTGAATAAATATGAAAAATAAAGCAACTCTAACTTACCAAAACATCAAAGTCATCCTGTAATATTTTGTCCAGCTCGTCACTGAAGAGCATGAGATTTCCAGCAGACCACTTGAGGCTTGCATTGCTTGAGAGCATGGACCAGAATGCTAAAAGGGTGATTATGGCCAATGCCCAGAACTTGTACCTACCTTTGCCCAAGAGAAAAGCATCCTTCTCTTTTGGCATTTCCCCTTCCTTCATTCTCCTTCCAATTACAGTCAGATAACAAGATAAGTACTTTGTTTTACTGGTCTGGTTTCTAGATCTTCAAACAGCAGAGCAACAGGACAAGGCTTACTTGTTGCTGCTGTTTTATATCTAATAGAGTGATAGCCTATGTTTTTCCTGGGGTTTCTGGAAAATCTATGTTTGTTAGCTTGGGTATGGATTCCAGTGGTTTATTACATGAACTGCCTCCTCCAAATATCAAGATCAAGATGAACAATTATTGACGGCCAGTGGGCATTGGGCATCAGCCCCCTGTAATGATTCTACCAGGGAAGAAACAAACAAGAAAACTAAGTGTTATACACTGGTTTTTCATGATTTTAACAGCTATTGAAGAAATTTAGACATGAAGATTCCCATGAACAATTCTCTGATTTGCAAAACCCCAAGAAGATTTTGAAAGCGACAGAGGAAAATTTCAATACTCTCCCCACGCAAATCTTTCATTAACCCCCCGCTTTGAAGCCACTGGCCACTGGAAAAGTAGGGCGAAGGCCATCCATGAGCTCGCCATCACTGAGACTATGTTCTTCTGTGATTGGCCACAGATTTTTATCTAAAGTCCGTCTCCTTTCCATACATAGCCTTCATGCAGGGGCACTTTCCATCCACCGCAAATCATTTGTGCCCGTTGTGTTCTGAATCGCCATTAGCAGAGTCAATTTATTGGAGAAAAAAATCTTGAAACAAAAACCCTAATCTACACCAAACCCAACAGTCATGGAAAAGCCCATGAACAATGAAACTTGCAGGACAAAGCAGGGCTGCGACCGAAAACTTGCAGGACAGAGAAGGGCTGCGACCGAAAACTTGCAGGACAAATCAGGGAAGCAAAACCTTAAAACACACTAAGGACCAGTGGATCGAGAAGAGCACATGTGGAGGACCACCTGATCGCCAATAGGACACGCGGAGGAGTAGGGTTGGCCGCATAGACGACGAAAGCTACAGTGCTTTCCCAAACTTCTTCGGAGAAAAACGCCTTACTGCGTAAAAATATGTAATACCAACTTGTTGAAAAAAGCATGGTGGTAAGGAAGCATAAAATAAGTCAATAATGCCTGATGGGTATAGTCATGGTGGGTCATGAGGGTAGGGGTGCCCACACTCACCTACATTTTCCTTTATGGATGATCACACTATAATATATAAAACCCACTTGTAGAGAAACCAAATTTGTAAGGAAGCATCTTTAAGTAAATCAATAATACATAGTGGACATTGTCATGGCAATAAAGTACATTTGTTTTTATGTCATATCCTATTGGGATATAAAATAACAACTTGTCCCAATAATAACAACTTGCAAAGAAATAATACACAGTGAAGCATCTTTAAGTAAATCAATAATACATAGTGGACATTGTCATGGCAATAAAGTACATTTGTTTTTATGTCATATCCTATTGGGATATAAAATAACAACTTGCAAAGAAAAAACATGTTTGTAAAAAAACAGATAGTAATTCAATAATACACCTTGTAACTTGAAACTTTACCACTTGAATAATACACGGGCTTCAAAGATATTCTAAAAATTATGTAGTGCCTAGAAATCTTGAGTGTGGTCAAAGCTGCAATAATTCAGAAAACCTTTAAAAATTTTGAGTGTCAAAGGTTGGATCAAACAACAAAGCTGTAATACCAATTAAAATGAACATAATTATTTCTTGATTATAAATAATAATTTAATTGTTAAATATCCAATTTAGATAGGACAACAATTTATAATCCATAAGGACAAATATAAGATATGAGATGATACAATGCCATGTGATAAGATGGTGTGTTTTTATATGAAGTCTCTAGCCTTTATGGATTAATGACATTCCCTTTAGTTAAGATGTGTCCCTTCATTTACTATTATTATTATTTAATGCTTCTTTATTATGTTCATTACACCCCATGATTTTCACTTTGGGATTCTTGGTTTGGAATATTTAGTTGTTATTTAGTTTCTGTAAATGATGGAAGTGACTTACTTTAAGCACAATGATGCATGGGTTATGTTTTTGTTGGACATACCTTTAGTTCATTTTTTCTGTTTATGTTTAAATGGACTTAGGATCGTAGCATTGCAAGAAACTCTCATGATAATTTTAGTGTATTATGTTTTTGAAAAGATTCATAGTGATCATAGTGAATGCAAATGTGCACATCCCAAATGTGATCGTTATATTTTTTAGATGAAATAATTGTGATTTTTTTAGAGGAGAAATATAATCAATAATGCACCCTGACACATGGTGGGTCACATGAGATTGGTGGTACCACATTCACCTACATTTGTGTTTATGGCGTATCATATTGAAATATATAATACCAACTTGAGAGAAGAAGGTTTATAAGAAAGCACAAAGTAAGACTTCAATAATGCACCCTACTACGTAAGAGGTGGGAACAATTAGGGTGGATCACATGAGGGTGAGGGGTGCCCACATTCATCTATACTATTTTCCTTCATGTCATATCATATTAGAATATATGATACCAACTTGTAGAGAAATATATGTTTTATAAAGAAGCACAAAGTATGCCAATAATGTGTCCTACCACTTAAGGGGTAACCACTCTTAGGTTGGGTTACATGGGGATGGGTGGTGCCCAAATTCACATACATTTACCTTTATGTCATATCGTAATGGAATATAACATACCAACTTGTAGAGGAAAACAA
>LPNX011206709.1:13878-34765 GCA_001517045.1 Pseudotsuga menziesii | reverse complement strand
AAATATAAAATTATATATTCATTTATATAACATTATATAAATGAATATATAATTTGTTTTTATTATATAATTCTTGTAATCCACAAACACTAAGTTAATCTAAGTAATTATATTACTATCATCATAATATATTATTATATTTTCATGCTTTCAACATAATATAACTTGTTGGCGAAAACCCACCAACAAAGCGTCGTCGACAGGGATTCTCACTTTGTCGACGCCCAACCAGTGCGATCTCGCTGAGCACCGGCTCATACAAGTTTTACCCTACCCAACAACATCCGTAGAGCGGACTAAGTCTCACCCGAGATGTTCAAGGGAGAGCTGTTAGAACCAAGTTTCCAGTAGTAGGAAGGGAAGATATGGCATCCGCGACTTCGATGGCATAACTATCATATTACAGAGCTAAGACAGTTATCACAATTCATCTTTACAACTACATATCTAACAGATCACATCATTCATTTATCGCAGTAGTGTTATCACAACAGTATCATTCATAAAACAACTTCAATAAGATTCATCGTCACTCATTAGAATTATGATAGATCACATCATCAGTTTATTACAGCAACATCAGTAAATCATAAATAGATTCAATACACTTCTCATTGACATCGTAGCAAAGAAAACAGGAAAAAAAAAGACAATATTTAGGAAACAACCATCATGTCATATTAATTATGTGCAATAGATCCAAAACAGATAATTATTCTCCACAACAGGAGACCGATTACATCCCAAAATTCAGTACCCAACACAGACAGATTGCATATTGTCCAAAACAAAAGACTCAACAAGACCATAGACAGATCACAAAAGATTGGACTTGTATCGCATTGATCGTGAATATTCTCCTTATTATTGTTGTGTCATTGTCATGTCCTTACAATTAGAAAACTAGCTGTATATATAGGCTTGCGCCTTTACATCAAAGGCCCACTTCTAACTAAATTCTAACCACTAATGATCTATGTCCACAAAACGTGGTCAATTAACACATTAAATATTCAAAAATGGTTATCTTTCCACCCATCGCGCTGATATGGCCTTTTGCCATGCTGCATGAGCTTGCGTAGATACCAGAACGCTACACAAATCACTTACCCAAAACCCCTGTCAATAGGCCCCCAACACAGTCTTGTGGCTCGTCCTCGAGCTACGTTAGGTTGACAGGGTATATGCTGATGTCTTGTCCTTGAAATATTCAAACTGCTGCGAGATCTCTCGAACCTGGAGCTGGACTCTTTCAGTCGTGCTTTGAAAGTTGAGCAAAGTCTGCTACACGGGGTGCGCTTCCCCAGCCTTGCTATCAACCATATTCCGACTTTCTTGCACCTCCTGTAGTGTTGCAACTGCTTTGACAGCTAGCTTCCCACTAACTTCTTGAAACTCATCCAACTGGGCACAACACTTTTGTTGGTGCTCTTGGGTGTGAGCAGCTCTCTATTGTAGGTCCTTAAACTCCTTAGACCACGTGATATGCACCATGAGAGGCAATTATCGTAGTGACGTCTTTAGTGTCGTCAACTGTTCTTTATCTTCTTGCACCTACATTGTAAACTGGTCAAGCTGTTCGTCTTGGACAACACTTTGCCAAAACTGCGTCGTCACCTCCATGATTTCCTTTGCTTCTTGCTCCATTGTTTCAAACTTGGTCGCTATCTCCTCGATAGTAGCCTTCCGTTTGACAACCTGCTCCGACGACGTCTCTGGATGGACCACGGCATTGAGCAGAAGGTTGATATCTTAGAGTTGAGCAATAACTTCCCCAAGTTTCTTGGCCTTATCAATTGCAGTAAGCTCAGCCATGTTCTCAAACATATGTTGACAAGCCTCATCAATAGCTTGCTCAACCTCACCACAACTTGCACATAACTGCACCTTCTCAATGATGAGACAGTCTTGTGCCTTGTTAAGCTCGATGATTTCCTCGGCATCCTTGCGTTGTAGCTTTGCCTATGCTGCTTTTAATGCCTCAATCTCCCATTCCTTCTCTTTCTCCAGCTGCACCCTGACCTGATGCAGCTCCTCATTTTCTTTCTGCAGCTTCTCGGCTTCACTCTGCAACTGAACATATCCATTAATAAGCTCCTTTTGTCTATCCACCAATTCCTGGGAGGAAACATGCTGTAGCTCCACCAGAGCTTGAGCAGGTAACTTGTTAATATCCAAGGAAATGCTCTAGATTTGTCGCAGTAATAGGTTCACTACTTCACTACCTGCGCCAATCGCAGTCGAGGGAACTTGAACATTCCTAGCTTGTGGCTCGGTGTTGATCGACGAGAATTCCCGCATAACATTTCCATTGGGTGTCTTCCTTGAAAAAACATCATAAATAGAATTCAACTTATCTCTTACCGCAACAAACTCTTCATGGTTGGACTCTTGTATCTCTTGCGTTGTAGCCTTAGAGGAGTCAGTGACTACTTTGATGAGCCACTGCAGTTGGTCCTCCATCCCTTACCGGGTACCGCTGCCCACGTCGTATTCTTGGCACCATTTGGTTCGAGTTTCCTCCCGCATGCACTGTGCTTCAGCCACAGGTTCTGTCAATGATTCAATGTTAGAGTCATGAACACTCAACTCCTTCGGGACAGGCTCATCTAGGGCATTAGGTGGCAGCTCCTTAGAGAGTTCCTCCTGCTCACAGGGTTGCACCATTCAGCCGGCCACTCCTGAACGATAGCATCTAATTCTTCATCAGTGACTTTGTAGGCTAGAGGTAGCCATTGCTTGTCGAGGTCCCACCGTTCCTGGATATAAATGGAATGAGTCCTGATTGTGAACTGAATGAGTCGCTGATACTTGGCTGTTGCATATTGGGATAAGCGGGGAACTTTGATAGTTTCAGCTTGCAACACTTCCCAATAGACCCGAAAATGGATCGCACATTCCACCTGTCGACTAGGATCCTCAACCCACCACAAATTCTGATATCGTGTGTTGTGGCACACCTTCACCGCATCAACTGCCATCGATTGATAATCTTCGGGTTCCATCCATGCAACCAGCACAATGAGAATTAACAACCAACTCTAGGAAAATGGCCACCCGACCTTAGCAGCGAGAGAATCGTCAAGCAACTGGTTGAGCAGAAATGATGACCAGTTCATTTGCATGCCCTCTGCGCATTTTTGTGAACATGCGACCACGCTCTAGTTGCATTGGACCGGTCGATTCCTTCGAACAATCTTGCTCGCCAAAATACGCACCCCGATACACACTACCTGTGAATAAACGTTGTCGATACAATAGGCGCAACCATCACGCTGCAAGCCAAATCTTCTTGGAAATCTTCTTGTCAGTATCCTACCTGCGGATATACTACATGAGATCTTCCTTGACCTTCGGTAAGCCCGTAATGCTCACAATTAAGTTGACCGTGACTGAAATAGGCTCATTCAACCAAAACATCCCACCATGAAAGCAAGCCAAGAGTTGTTTAATGCATGCATGGTCTTTTTTCAGTCACCCAAAGTGAGGCATATTAATGAGCCCCAACAATCTAGATTTATTCAACCCACTCACCCATGGTTGAGGAATCCTATGAATCGGTGCACCAGGTGTCATCGGAACTGATTCATAAGTCTCATCTTAGACATGTTTGAGCAACAATAAATTGTGGTCTTCAAACTTCAGCTTGATCAATGCCAGGATGATATCAACTGAGTAAGTCATCCATTTCGGCAGCAGCAACAACTTTTGTGGATACTTCTGATTCTTCGTAGGATTCCTTGGCTTCGCTCCAAGACACGTTGGAGTGACATATCCCAGGATATCATTAACAAATATGCCCCTGGGTGACGCAGACTCTATAGCTCCCGAGCTCGATGACCCATTATGTGTAGTCCCCTCTCCTCACACTCTAGCCAAAGTGTTTGGTGTGTTTCTTTAGTGGTGGCATGGAACTCTTCTTCTGAGCATGCCACTTTATTTTGGGGATCGACGAAGAGCCTACCGGCATGCTCATGACTTCTTCCTCAATGATCGTGGGTCGAATGGGGGATTCCTGCTCATTGGAAATCTCAATTACGTCGGGGTCGCTCAGCATGCCACACTCCCCAAACCTTACTATGCACCCGATGATTCTACACCTGTACTCTGCAACTCACACTCAATACTGTTCAACTATGCTCAGCTCCACCCTATTCTCACTCGACTGAATTGCTCTAAACAATTCCTTTCTCCAGCATTCCGTGCACTTTTTATAGCCACTTCCCAATTCGAAATCATCATTGCCAAATCCACCATATCCATCATGACCAAATCCATCATTAATGACACCAAATCCGCTGGCAATATCACCCTTCAACTGGTCGAACTGACCATGAAAACGCATCGCTTCAACAAGCACCGCCAGCTAAATATTTTAACTACCTGCATTTATTTCTGATTTGACCAACCCACAACCCTGCAGTTATCGCAGGTGGTCTTCCTTCCGTCGCTACTAACTTTATCCTTATGTAACCTCTTCCCCTAGGCTCGCCTTGCTTCTATCTAACAAAATCTCTTATTTTTTTTCCACAACGCCTCAAGCGGTGCGTAGTTCTGACCCCATCCTATAGGGATTTAAATGACTCCCATTGACGAGCGTCGGTAGTACTGTACCATCTAATTGTTGTAACTAAACCACACCTCTAGAATTATTGTAATGAACAAGATACGAACCTAACCAATGCATATGTAACTTACCTGGATGCTTCATGAACCTACTATTGTATAACAACACCAAATCTCCTTACGCAAACTATTTATGATTAATGTAACGATCGAGCCATGCCTTCTGTCGATCCTTTACAAAACACTAGTGGAAGCTTGCAATAAAATGGTCCTCTTCAAGATAGATCAATTGTGTAATGTGCTCTTCTAATGCTTCTACATCATCCATGTCGGTCACTGCAACGATGCGCAAACGCACTACTGGAATTTTCAAGTCCTAGTCATCACGATTATTATTACATACCTTTGTCAACACTATTTCCAAAATATTGTTGAACGCTTCAATAGTCCCATTCTCCTGCGGATGGTATGGTGTGCTTTTCTTATGTTGCACCTGCAACTCCTCTGTTAGCACTCTCATAGTTCGGTTGATAAAATGACTGCCCTGGTCACTCAACAATATCCCGGGACACCCAAACCATGTCACAATATTCTGAAATATGAACTTCGTTGCTGTCGCAATGGTACAATCCACAACTGGTGTGGCCTCTGCCCACTTGGTCATATATTCAGTTGCGGTAATGATGTATCGCGCACTAGTCCTCTTCCCTGGTGGATCAATGTGACCCACGAAATCCACATCCCATTTATCAAAAGGTTGTAGAGTTACCTGTGGCACAAGCGGCATCTCGTCTCGCCATGATAGTTTACAGTTGCGATGGTAGACGTCACAACTCCATGTATAGTCTGCAGCATCATTATGCAACGTAGGCCACCATAGCCCGATGCACAACAGCTTCCATGCAGTAGCCCTTCCTCCATAGTGACCTCCTGCGATTCTTGCATGTGCTTCTTCTAGAATGGGTCCCTTCTCATGCTGTAGGATACACCATCACAAGATTTCATCTAGTCCAATATTGTATAACTTCCCAACAATCAGCTATAAATCTGAAGTTGGTACTACCAAGTGCTTCTTCTAACTGGTGGACAGGTTCTTAGGGGCAACACCAATGGCCAAGAACTGAATGATTGGGGCATAATGATCATCTGCGATGTCGACAAGGAACAGTTGCGCATCTAGAAATCCATCATCAATATTGGTCGGTTCTTCTCCGATCTCAATGTAAGACAAATGATCAGGACCAACATTCAACAGTCCTGGTTTCACAACTAAATCAAATTCAAATTCCTGAAAAAGTAGCAGCCACTGACAGATATTATTTCCCCCCAACACGGGATTATTGAACAAATCTTGCAAGGTGGAATGGTTAGTGAACATCTTGAAGTGACCACCTAACAAATAGTGCCTAAAATTTTGCAAGGCATAAACCATCGCCAAGCCTTCTCTTTTGGTCATTGTGTAATTTCGTTCAGCAAACGACAACTTCCTACTAGCATATGCGATCGGGTGATCCAGCTCGCCCTCACCTGGTTGTGTAAGCACAACCCCCAGTGGAACAGAAGAAGCATCGACATGAACATGGAACTCCTTATTCCAATCAAGGAATACCAGTATGGGTGCAGAGGCCATCTTGGCCTTCAGTGTGTCAAAACTTCCTTGACATTCCTGACTCCACTCAAATGCAGCATCCTTCTTTAATATCTTCTCCATAGGGGCAGTAATCATAGCGTATCCTTTGATGAACTTGTGATAGTACCCCGTGTGCCCCAGCCTCGCCCAAAGCATCTTCACATTTCTTGGTGGCAGAAAACTAAGAATTAGCATGATCTTTGCTGGATCAACCAACAGACCTTCCTTACATACTATGTGTCCGAGTAGCATTCCAAACGACGCACAAAAAATGCACTTCTTAGAATTTAATGCAATCTGATGATGCCGACACTTTTATAGCATCAATCGCAAGTTGTTAATATGGTCCCCAATTATCCCATAGAATGTCCAATCATCCATATATACTTGCAGGAACTTTTGAATAAATTCTTTAAACACAACGAAAAATACCTGAGAAAATATTACAAGCACATTCTTCAACCCAAAGAGCATGACTGTATATTGAAAACAACCATATTCAATGACAAACGTGGTCTTATGGTGATCCTCCTTTGCAATCTAGATCTGGTGGTACCTCGAAAAGCCATCTGTGAAGGAATACATCTCTTGACCGCCTACTCCTTCAAGGACCTCATCTGTAAATGGAGTCAGGAATGGATCATGCACGTAGGCATCATTCAACTTTATTAGGTCGACACAAATGTGGACTTCACCGGTCTTTTTTATGCTGGACCACCATAGGGCTTATCCACTCTACTTCTTCGACATGCTTGATGATCCCAGCATCCAGCATCCAGTCAATCTCAACCTTCACATGGTCCTTGTATCATGGGTTCAGTCGATACATCCTTTGTCACATAGGTTTTGCATCAGGTTTCAATGGGATTTTCATCTCCCCCAAGTCCCCCAATATCCCCTTCATTTCTGAGCACTGCGTTGGATAAAGGTCCTGGAATTCATGTAGAAGGTCCCTGATTTTGGCCATTGTTTCGTCATCCCAATAGTCCCCAATATTAGCAAATTTTGGGTTCTCTTTCAACCTAATGTTGACTTTCCTGATCTTCAGTGGCTGACTCATCGAATCCTTCGGTATGTCAAGCGCTACGACATCGCGGCTTCCTTTTGAATCTAGAATGTTAACATTCAGCAACTCATCATCATCTTCAGGTTCCCCAGATAGATTGTAACATTTCATCATGGATTGCATCAAGCAGTGCACATGTGGATCAACAGGGTATGCGATAGGGTCAACCTTGAGCACTACATCGCAGATGATTTGTAATGCATTATGTACTCTGGGTTGGCATCCTGGAAACCAAACATCTACGCAAAGAAAACAGACAACTCCTCGCAAGTGGTTATAGTTCTATGTAATTCTGCCGCTACATACCTAGATCTCGGCATCTCGTCCAGAGTATGAAAAAAAGCATGGACCCACTCATATTTATGTCGTGATGCCCATAAGGCTTGACATTCCATCAAATGACTGGTGGGGTCATTCCATCTATCATATCTCCCAACATGATAGACCTCTGAATTGCCGAAGCGCACCATCATCAATCTCCGACACTATGACTAGTCATGGATCGTCTACTTGTGCATCTCCCACCATCAGGCTAGGGTAGCCTTTAGTGCTACATCTAGGGCCAATACCGTTTTTGGTTCAAACACTTTCTCTTCAAATTCTTGAAGGAATTTTGATAATGCTGGAAGCCCTTCATAAATTGGAAACTCGACAGTCTCAGTTGCTACGCAATGAAGAGACTGTGTGATCAAACCACATTTCCTGAATGACACCTCATGCAGCCTATTTTGCCAATTTTCCAAAGCATCATCAGAATCAGAGGATGTAGAACTCTCGCTATGCCATCCAAGTTCACCATCGATGGTAGGGTGAATATAGTCTTCAGAGATATTATAGGCATGATCCCAATTTCTACCGGCTCCATCCCTCACAAGTTCAATGTACTAGCGTCCTTCCTGAGGGTCCATGGGAGCAATGACCCGGACATCTTGGTTCTCAAACATCATAACACATTTTTTGAAATTGATAAGTTCCATGCTATCATTATCCCACCCAATCCCTAGCAGTGTAGGATAGGAACCTCCATATTCAACCACTTCTATCACATCAAAATCAACATGCGTTTTCATACCTTCAATATTGACAACCAAGTTCGAGACATGACCAATGGGATAAACCTTTTCCTGATTTGCTAGTCACAGCTGCACTGGCAACCACCCCAATGTCAGCTTCCCCATCAGCTTCCAAGTTTGCTTGGTCAGAATGTTTACATCTGATCCGAGATCTAGAATAATTGAGTCAACCTCATAATATTCGATTTGGATGTTCATCCTCATCTCCTTGCTTGTATTCTTCTTTTGCAGCGAGTTCACCGCAGAATCCTTCCATGTCTTATCCTGGTGGTACAACAACTTCTCAATCTCAACAAGGGATTCGAGATCCCTTGCCAATGACAGAAAACTCTCAAATAACTGTTGCAAGGTACCATGCTTCCACAATGGTCTTGCCTCTACAGATGGATCAAAAGCAGATGACATTGCGATAATAGGTAACTTACCTATATTTCTTCTGATTGCATGCTTGGCCTCGAAGAAGGCATCTTTCTCCATCGCAATATCAAATGCTACCTTTTTATTTCCAGGGAATTGAACTTGTTGACACACTCCATATTATCCAGTTGTTGCACTAGTGTGAGTAACAACCCCAACGTTGACATCCTTCCTTCATGGTTCGACTTAAATTGGGGAAACCGTCGATCCTTGATTCATGTTCTGGGCCTGATTCAATGGTGGGTTCTGATTTAGCAGCAGGTTCGTCAGCTGATTTTGAGTTTGTGGTGGGATCTGCGGTGGGATATGATTCTACATTGTCGGTTGGTTCTGCACTTGGAACATTGGTTGGTTCAGAGTCTGTGCATTCTATAACTGAGGAATGTTTCTAGCCTGCCACTTTACAATCAACTGAGGGAAATTTTCAACATTATGCTCCCTGTCCACATAGTATGTACATTGTGCATGAGGAAACTCCCTCTGGTAGTGCTCGAATACTCCACAGGTATAAAACTAGATTGATTCTCAACATCATCCTCCTCCTCGACATCATCCTCCTCCTCGTTCCCTAAATCCTCCGTGGAATCCTCCTCAGACTCCTCCTTGCTGAAACTGAGGCTGGGCCAACTCCTGCTGCGGGGGGTTTGGTTGCTGCTAGACATAGTGTGCAGCATGAACATATTGTGGCTGAGGTTCAATGAGAAACACCTAATTATACTGTGGTTTTGGTGCATACTGTGGTTGTGCTATGAGTTTTGGTTGAGGTGAAAACTGTGGCTAAGATGTAAACTATTGCTGGGGTTGCGACGAGATAAACTGCATCTAGGGCAGAGGTGTATACTGCACCTATGCTTATGGCTATGGCATCTATGGTTGTGCTTTCATTTCCCAAGGGTCCTCACCTTTCACAAAGTATGAATCATATGTCCTTTCTGTTAACACTCCGTTTGCAACAGTCGATTTATGGGCCTGACAGAGTTCAAGGAGGGTTCCATTCATTTGAACATTATGTGAACACCCTTCAGGTTATTAGAGGCACATTTTCCATGATTTAAGATTGTGAGATAATGAATAGAGGTCAATCTACGGTGGTAGACTCTTCTAGAGGTGAAGGCTTGCGGCAGCATGGATGATAGAGATAAGCATCATAGCCCAACGATCCAGGATCACAAGGAAGAAGAGCAACGATAGATCGTGGTTTTGGCCCAAGACACAAGAGAACGGTCAAAGTTTGGCTTTCACAGAGTATGGTAAAGCGGGAAAAGAATGAAAGGCTGAGATCAAGGCAAAGCCCGATCAACGGCCCGAAACAGTTTCGCTGAGTAAACATGCTTGATGGAAGGAGTTTTCCCATATAGCGAAATAGTTAAAGGTCCGAATCATCTGATGGTGGAAATGAGATTAGGAGCAGATCTACAGTCCCAACCGATTTCGCAAACCATACTTGTGCAGATAAAAATCGTTATTTCAATTTTCGAAAAGTGGTACCGATTGCAAATATCAACAGTCACGACAAAGAAGGGAATAGATCTATGGTTGAGGTTCTTTTCACAATCCGAACTAGCATGGACAACGTCATGGTATCGATTCACAAAGAGGTGGTAGGACCCACTCGGATCGACGGTTGCATGGAGAGGTCGATCACGATCAACGGGTAAGAACACACCATGATCTAAAGCTGTCTATTGTATCAAGAAAGGAGAAATTGGTGGCAGAAGTAAAGAAATGTGGATGATGGATGTGAAAGGTTCCCCCAAATCGGACGGCCAAGGAGGCCTCAAGGCTACAGGTGTTGCATTTAGTGCAGAGATGACAGGGGAGGGGACATTCATATGCGTAATTTGCCTCCCAGTAGATTGGCCAATTCCCTGACACCATATGTAGCATGTGTAGAGGTGAAATCATCCCTATGGCAGAGTCATATTGCATGAAGGCAGGCGTCTTCTATGCGATTTGGCCTGTGGAAGCAAGGAAAGTAATCGGTGAATCTGCTGCTCACACGGGGCAAGGCCAGCACGAAGGAGGGGACCATTTATTTTCCTACATCACAAAAGTGAGGAAGCATGGGAGAGTCCATTTCATGAGCTTTGTGGCATGGATCAACTGTACAAGGTGGCATCCAAAAATAATTCCCGCAGCAAACGGTAAGGTGCTGTAGCCGATGAAGCGACGTGACTAGATCCCCAGCAGGTAAAGGATCACTTTTCTCGCACCCTCACACATGTTGATACCAAAAACACTCGATGACAGAATGTGTGGGAA
The DNA here is from genome assembly GCA_001517045.1 of Pseudotsuga menziesii. Lineage (NCBI taxonomy): Eukaryota > Viridiplantae > Streptophyta > Pinopsida > Pinales > Pinaceae > Pseudotsuga > Pseudotsuga menziesii. The sequence continues at coordinate 23,751 of LPNX011206709.1, read as the reverse complement.
TGCTGACCAGTCATTGCAAAGGTCAGTCTCGAAACCTTATACATAGTGTTTTTGAAACGTCGAGGATGAGCTAACATATTTCCAGAGCCCAAGTTTCCATTTTGTCTTGAGTCCATAGAAATTCGAAGGGTTTGGTGATGGCAATATGGTTCGAAAATATTATCCATCTGGGTGTGTTGATGATTGGTGAGAAAATTTCCACACTCACCCGTCACCTTGGTGTTCCCTGCCAAAGATGAAACCAATCATCGGGGCCCAGGCATGAATAATTTTGAGAGATACACCCGCCTTCAGATACTCGCACCTCCAGTGACTCATTTCTTGGACACTTGCTTCCCAATGGTGTTTTTTTCAGGGACCTCTGATACCATCGCTGCCCCCAAAGCCTCCATAGAAGGAGACAGTCCTAGAATGTTCTATGTAGGAGCATTTGTTTGGATGGGAGCATTAGGGTCTAATACCTACACAGCCTTGTTTGTGAATTCCACTTGCCAAGGGTGATGGGGCTGGTGGAGGCATGCGACACCTTATTCCCTATGGGAGAGCCCACCTCATTGGGGGTGAGGAGTATAAGAAGGAAAATCCACCGAAAAGGATTTCCTCGGCTAGGAGCAATGCGGCCCTTCTTCCAAACCCCACATCCAATAGTGTTACCCGGAGAAGAAGAAGGTGGTGGATGAGGTTGAGCAAGGGAAAGTTGCTTACTGCCGTGCCAGTGTGTGCCCATGCAAAAAGATGCATTTGAACACAGTGAACGCACACACTTCAGACAGAAAAAGGGTATTATGTTGACTCATCAGGCCGACTAAAAGGTCCAAAACCCAGTAGATGGTGAATCACCTAAGAGTAAGTGGAAGGGCGTCATACTTAGAATCCATAACAGTAGCCAAGCACGTCAAGCTGTCACTCAGGTGTTTTTATGCACTACAGCTCCATAATGTTTACCCATATTTGTAAATCATGGCAATAGTTCCACTCTCTAGACTATTAACGCATGATTGTGACTGGAAACAGTTTTTAGGTTTGTTTCGGAGAGTAATCTCAGCACTGAAGTAGTATAAATGCACTCCCAATAGGGGGAGACAAGAGTTAGCTAGTGGGTTGGGAAACCTTCAAGGGCTGAGGTTCTCCATTGTAAATAAGACCCAATATTCGTGTAATGAATAAAATTGTAGAGGAAGAATTGTTTCTCAAGACAGAGATTCCTATGTCGTTGCTTCTTTCAATATGTGCTTTCTTTATGTGATATGTTCATCATGTTTTCATTCCAGTTTGTTAATTTATTTCACATCTGAACTGAGTGTATAATAGTTTGGAATTCATACATGTTATGCTTTGCCTGTTGTTTTAGATATTGATTAAGTTTTCTTCTAAAGTTACGTAGAATTCATCTTATTGGTGCTCTGCGTGATGGGTTGTTCCCTCTCATCTACTAATCACCCACTAAATATCTCCTGATTGTAAGATCGACGGCTACCTTGCCTCTGTTTGTAAATCCATGCCACTCTTTACCTCCTGCAAATGTTCCTTACTCAGACCTTCAAGTCCATTTCCAATGGGCCCTTACCCTGATAGTCCCACCTTCATCTTACATTACCGCACTTTGTTCCATTTAGGAGTCTGGCCTCCTGACTGCTCTTGATCTAATATCCTATGTGAAGTAAACCTGGAAACAAGTGAGAGATCCCTGTGTGACTGCGCAGGGCCAGAGGCGTAGTCTAAAGTGGTTATGTTGTTTCCCGTGAGAGAGTCCTTTTTTCCTCCCAACCTATGGGCACGATCCCGGTGCTAACAAAATGGTGCCATTGCTGGGGACGAGGTTGAAGATCATCCCTGGGAAGAATGACATGGTTTTAGATCTAGTTATTGATGGTGAACAATGATCAAACATCAAGAAGGTTGAGCAATTTTCACCTGGCAAATCCACTCTTGAAGGGTTTAGACTTCAGCGACTCCGCTGGTGGTATGACCTAGAACTCAAATGGTTGGAAAAAATAGGCAGACTTTGTCGAGAAAAATGGACCCCTTGTAAGGCATGAAAATGCATGGTGAAAGGTTAAGATACTCGAGTCTACGTTTCTTCCAAGATGCCTTGTCTTGTCTTGTAAGTTGTTTCTTATCCTTTCCTAGATTAATCAAAACAACCTTCTATGGTTCAATTCATTCGGAGCAGAACTATGAAGATATTCCTATTTATCTTTCTTTATAAATTGAAAGCATTGCATCATCTTGTACATTTGGTTTTGACCCATATTTTTCTCTCAGGGCTCACGATGTTAAAGGTCACCCCTGTGAACTTCATGAAACCTCAGTCGACAACGTATCTATTGTGCCTAACCTCGTCTCTCTGAGTTTTCAAAGCCGATACAAACCACTACAATTGCCTCCTATCCTCCATGATTTTCCTATGAAACATTACAAGTACCTCCCCAAATTTGATGGAGAATCCAAAGACTTCACTGCTAAGAAACATTGACAAGCCTTTGAACATTTCTCTGACCTTTTTGAAATAAAACATGATGATGTCTACATGAAGGATTTTGCCCAGTCTTTAGAAGGAGATGCTAAAGAATGGTTCAAACACTTGCATCCTAAGTCCATCAATACTTGGGGAAAGTTTTCTTACACCTTTTTAAATTTTTGGGGTGGGAGAAGGCCACTGGATCAAATACTTTCATAATTTTATTCCCTAAAGAGACATGAGAGTGAGGCCATATCTAGTTTTAACAAAATATTTGCAAGCTTTTATTAAAACATGCCTAAGGAAGTCCAACCTCTTGAGAATGCCGCTAAGATATATTATGTAGCCACCTTTCCTCCTGAGCTATCCTTGCTTCTTTTGGAAAGAAAATCATCCACCCTGCAACATATGTTTACTGATTGTTTCGAGGTTGAGTAAAACCTTGAGATGTCCAAAAATTTGTCAGGTCAGGATAGAGGTGGTGAAATAAAAGATACATTAAAATTGGTTGGGCCCTACAAGCAGAATGGGAAAGTTCTTGTTCAACTAAATCTTTCCCTTGGTATATAGAAAGGTGATCGGCCTGATATAGGAGCATATGGTTCTGTAGGCCTATTTTCTGAAGATTGCAATCCACTTAGCGCTGGATCCATAAAGGACGATTTTAAGAAGGATTTCGGTGTGCCTATGTATGATGAATATGAGGAAGAGTACCTACGGGCTATACTTGAAGAGATGGATATAGAACCAAGGCCTCCTGATGGAGAAAATCAAGCTGTGATGCAAAGTCAGAATGTTAAAGCAGAAAAAGGTGATAAAGGCAGTGGAGGTGATAGCCTACCCTTGTGTTATTCCTCCTTTGCATTAATACGACACATGATTAAATCCTCTAAGTAAAAATAGAAGGAGGAGGAGATGGTGTAGTCCAAAAACATGTACGGAAGAGAAACTGATAAAAAGACACAGTCATGCAATCCCTCTCCGACTACTGATACGTCGGGAATTTGTGATGAGGTGTTGAGTCATGAAGAAGGAGGAGGTAGCCCTCAAATAAATACATTTTTTAATATTCTTCCTTCAGGGATATCTCCCCATACAGGAAGAATATGTCTACTTGGTTCCATTGGAGAAAAGGAGGACCTTCCTCCTAAGGCACGTGAAGAAAATGAAGCTCTCGTTGCAGAAATTTTGAGTGAAAGATGGATGTTTCATTGAAGAAAGATTATGTGGGCCCTCTTCTACAATCTTCCAAGTATCAACCTGAAAAATCACCAGAGTACATGGAAGGGCTGGGTAAGGATGATGACTAGTCACATCTCTGCTTAAAGATCAGTCTATTTTTCATTTCCCTCTGCCATTATCTATTTCATTTCAGTTCATTAAGCATGAAAAGAGAACAAAACTATTAGGCAAGTTTCTTGATTGGCTTCATTGGAAGTTTGATTTCACTTAATCGGACTTATGCACTAAATTAGGTAGAGTAGATAGGAATGAATAAGCTTGGAAATCATCGAGCAATTCCTTCATTGCTATTTTAGTTTTCTTTCATTTTCAGTTGTAAGCACAGGTTTGCAGTCAAGAGCATGGTTTGCAAGAGTGACATAAATTCATTGAAGCAGTAGCTCAGAGTAAAATGGAGGCTTCGAAGGAAAGATTGGGGACAACCCAATGGATTTGGCACTTGGTCTATGGGGGTTCTTTGCTACCTCACTAGGAGGATAGCATCCCTTGTGGAGCCAGCTGTTAACACTTCGTTTGCAACAGTTGATTTATGGGCCTGACAGAGTTTGAGGAGGGTTCCATTCATTTGAGCATTATGTGAACATCCTTCAGGTTATTAGAGGCACATTTTCCATGATTTAAGATTGTCAAATAATGAAGAGAGGTCAATATATGGTGGTAGACTCTTCTGGAGTTGAAGGCTTGCGGCATCATGGACGATAGAGATAAGCATCATAGCCCAACAATCCGAGATCACAAGGAAGAAGAGCGATGATAGATCGTGGTTTTGGCCCAAGACATAGGAGAACAGTTGAAGTTTGGCTTTCACAGAGTTCGTTAAAATGGGCAAACAATGAAAGGCTGAGGTCAAGGTGAAGCCCGATCAATGGCCTGAAATAGTTTTACTGAGTAAACATGCTCGATGGAAGGAGTTTTCCCAAATTATGAAATAGTTAGAGGTCGGAAGCATCTGACAATGAAGATGAGATCAGTAGCAGATCTACGGTCCCAGACAATTTCACAAAACAGACTTGTGTGGGTAAAATTGTGAAAAGTGGTACCAGCTGTGAATATCAACAGTCACGACAAAGAAGGGAATAGATCTACGGTCGAGGTTCTTTTGGCGATCCGAACTAGCACAGACAACATCATGGTCTTGATTCACAAAGAGGTGGTAGGACCCACTCGGATCGACGGTTGCATGGAGAGGTCGATCCCGATCGACTGGTAAGAACACACCACAATCTAAAGTTGTCCGTTGTATCAAGAAAGGAGAAATTGGTGGCAGAAGTAAAGAAACGTGGATGGTGGATGTGAAAGTTTCCCCCAAATTGGAGGGCCGAGGAGGCCTCAAGGCTGTAGGTGTCACATCCAGTGTGGAGATGACAGGGGAGGGGACGTTCATACGTGTAATCCACCTCCTGGTAGATTGGTCGATTTGTTGACACCATATGTAGCATGCATATAAGTGAAATCATCCCTCTGGCAGAGTCATATTGCATAAAGACATGCGACTTCTGTGCATTTGGCTTGTGGAAGCAAGAAAAGTAACCAGTGAATCCGCTACTCACATGGGGCAAGGCCAGCACAAAGGAAGGGACCATTCCATTTCCACATCACAAAAGCGAATAAGCGTGGGAGCATCCACCTCATGAGCTTTGCATCATGGATCAACTGTACAAGATGGCATCCAAAAATACTTCCTACAGCAAATGATAAGGTGCTGCAACCGATGAAGCGACATGACTAGATCCCCAGTAGGTAAAGGATCACTCTGCTTACAACCTCACACATGCTGATACCAAAAACACTCGATGACAAAATGTGCAGGAATGATGACCAGTCATTTCAAAGGTCAATCTCGAAACCTTATACATATTTCCTTTCAAACGCCGAGAATGAGCTAACATATTTCCAGAGCCCAAGTTTTTGTTTCGTCGCGAGTCCATAGAAATTTGAAGGGTTTGGCGATGGCGATCTGGTTTGAAAATATTATTTGTCTGGGTGTGCTGATGATTGGTGAGCAAATTTCCACACTCACCCATTACCTTGGTGTTCCCTGCCAAGGATGACACCAGTCATCGGGGTCTAGACGTGAAGAATTTTGAGAGATACACCCACCTTTAGATACCCGCACCTCTAGTGACACATTGCCTGGACACTCACTTCCCGTTGGTGTTTTTTTCAAAGACCCATAATACCATCGCTGCCCCCAAAGCCTCCACAGAAGGAGACAGTCCCATACTTCTCTCTGTAGGAGCATTTGCTCAAATGGGAGCATTAGGGGTCTAATACCTACACAGCCCGGTTTTTGAATTCCACTTACCAAGGGTGATGGGGTTGGTGGGGGCATGCGACACCTTATTTCCTCTGGGAGAGCCCACCTCACTGGGGGTGAGGAGTACAAGAAGGACAAGCCACCAAAAAGGCTTGCCTCAGCTAGGAGTAATGCAACCCTTCTTCCAAACCCCATGCCCAATAGGGTTACCTACAAAAGAAGGAGGTGACGGATGAGGTTGAGCAGAGGGAAAGTTGCTAACTGTCGTGCCAGCGTGTACCCATGCAAAAAGCCGCATTTGAACACGACAAAAACACACACTTCAGATAGAAAAAGGGTATTATGTTGACTCATAAGGGCGGCTAAAAGGTCCAAAACCTAGTAGATGGTGACTCACCTAAGAGCAAGCGGAAGGGCGTCATACTCAGAATCCATAATAGTAGCTGAGCACATCAAGCTATCACTCTAGCGTTACCATGCACTACAGCTCCATAATTGTTACCCATATTTGTAAATCATGGAAATAGTTCCACTCTCTATATTGTTAACACATGATTGTGACTGGAAACAGTTTTTAGGTTTGTTTTGGAGAGTAATCTTAGCACTGAAGTAGTATAAATGCACTCTCGATAGGGGGAGAAAAGTGTTAGCTTGTGGGTTGGGAAAACTTCAAGGGATGGGGCTCTTCATTGTAAATAAGACCCGATATCCATTTTATGAATAAAATTGCAGAGGAAGAATTGTTTCTCAAGACAGAGATTCCTGTGTCATTGCTTCTTTCAATATGTGCTTTTTTAATGTGAAATGTTCATCCTGTTTTCATTCTAGTTTGTTAATTTCTTTCATATCTGAACTAAGTGTATAATAGTTTGGAATTCACACATGTTATACTCCGCCTGTTGTTTCAGACATTCATTAAGTTTTCTTCTAAAGTTACGTAGAATTCATCTTGTTGGTGCTCTGCGTGATGGGCTATATCCTCTCATCTACTAATCACCCACTAAATATCTCCTGATTGCAAGATCGATGGCTACCTTGCCTCTGTTTGTAAATCCACGTCACTCTTTACCTCCTACAAATGTTCCTTACTCGGACCTTCGAATCCATTGCCAATGGTCCCTTACCTTGATAGTCCCACCTGTATCTTACATTAGCGCACTTTGTTCTATTCAGGAGTCTGGCCTCCTGACTGCTCTTGATCGAATATCCTACGTGAAGTAAACCTGGAAACAAGCGAGAGATTCCTCTTTGATTACGCAGGGCCGGAGGCACAGTCTAAAGTGGTTCTGTTGTTTCCTGGGAGAGAGCCCTTTTTTCCGCCCAACCTATGGGCATGATCCTGACGCTAACACTTTCCAGGAGCAAGTTGTAAGCTCAATAGTTTTTATCATCATGTCCTACTGATCGAAAAAAAGTATAGTACAAACTCTCTGCCTTGGTAACCATCTTTTGCATGTAGTCCCAGTTCTCATGTCGATGCCCATAGAACTGACATATGCGGCACCATGGTACACTAGCGCAACTTAATGGGTTTGGGGCTCCTGAAAGAAAATAATTTCAAAACGTTGGACATGTATCCTTGGTGTGTCTGTCTGCATGACACCAGGTGCACCAAAGTTCATCATGATCTTCCTTCACCTTCTTGATATCTTGCAGTTGGAGCATCAGATTGGCCAACTGTGATTGAATCTGGTTCATTTTGACCACAGTTTCTACTACCGTGGATGCTTCTAATTTCATTGTGATTTCTAGATCCTCTCTCTGCGTTGCAATATTCTGTTTCATTAGCAGTTGTCTTATATGTGGGACAAGCACGGTGATGAACCAGTCCTTGTGCTGAACATCGCTCATTTGGAAGATGGCTTGAGCAATCAACATCTTAAACCATTGATCAAAGTCCCAAATTGTTTCATTTAGGAACTGATTCATTTCTTTCAACTCGATAATGTACTGAGCCTCAGACTTCGGCTTCTTGAATTCTTAAAATATTCCCTTACGGATCTCATCCAATGTTTTCGTTGTAGCTCCCTGAGGAACCAGCATGAATCTCATGTACCAATCCAGTGCACGACCCCTGGGGGTGGTTTCCAGCTGGCTTTTCTTGATATCATCATCCACAGTCTATCAGGTGGTCCATATCACCTCGCAAAAGAACCAGTATTTCTTTGGGTCATCGGTACTGTTTCCATGAAATATTGGTAGCTTCATTTTGTCGCCCGCCATTATGGGCCTTCTTCCTCTAGCTGGTACTCTACTACTAGACTACTGCTAACACGTCGGGAAAGTCAAAATAGAATGCACATTTCTTCCTGGTGGTGGAGTAGTGCATGGAGCTGTGGACATGTTACTGTTGGGGTTTGAGCCTACCGTCCTCCTAGGCGTAGCCTAGGCCTGGTTGTCCTCATCATCACTGAAAGGTCACTTTGTCCCATGTGGTTTTTCTTTGTGGCATCGCACTTCGATCATAGCAGGACCTTCTCCTATCCTATCCCTCTTCTCTCGAAACCTTGCTCCTCCTCTTGTACAACCACTTGTTTCCTCAGCGACCTTCGCAATCTCACCATAACTCATGCCCATATACCCCTTACCTTTCCACGTGTCTACCCCCTTTCGTCATGGTTTCTACATCCTTCGCACACCAGAGCTCCACTACTCTTGGTCCATCTTCAAAATACTTTTTTCGCAGACAAGTTGTTTAATAGATAGCTCCAGAGACAACAAAAATCTACCTCATGGTTCATTGAAGAACTCCCTTTCTGCTTCACTAAATGACTTATTGGTATCAACTACAAAATCGGTAATGTAGCCCTCGAGGATACTGTCCAACCACACCTCGACATCCCGCGATGCCTTATTGTCTATTTCTTGTAATTCCTGGATCATCTCTGGAGTCCAAGATGTCGTCTTTCCTCCTTGAAAGTTTTTCTTCTTAGAAGCGAAATTCGCCAGCCATTCATACAAGATGATAGGAAACTCACAGAAGAACCATTCGTGAGGACCGTTGTGAATATATCTATCCAACCAATTTCCCGTCGATAGCTTCGGATTCTGATTTTCTATTTCAGAAAACTCTCACAGTTTTAAACCAAACCACTCCTCAATCTCCGGTCGAGTCGGATGCCAAAACATATCCTCTTTTCAATCGCAACTTGGTCCCGGCAATGGAACCATTTGATTTTGAAAACCCACCAACAAATCCTCATTCATAGGGGTTCTCACTCTATCGAAGCCCAACTAGCACAATCTCCATGAACACTGGCCGAGACAAGTTTTACCCTGCCCAGCAACATCTGCAGAGCGGACGAAGTCTCACCCGAGATGTTCAAGGGAGAGCTATCGGAACCGAGTTTTTGACATTAGGAAGGGAAGATATGGCATCCACGACTTCGAAATCATAACTATCAGATTACAGAGCTAAGACAATTATCACAATTCATCTTTACAACTATAGATCTAGTAGATCACATCATTCATTTATCATAGCAATGTTATCGCAATAGTATCATTCATAAAACAACTTCAATCAACTTCATCCTCACTCATCATAATTGTGATAGAATTGAGATAGATCGCATCATCAGTTTATTATAGTAGCATCGGTAAATCATAAACAGATTCAATACACTTCTCATTGTCATCGCAACAAAGAAAATAGGAAAACAGAAGACAATATTTAGGTAACAACCATCATGTCATATTAATTCTGCACAATAGATCCAAACAGGTAATTCTTCATCATAGCAGGAGACCAATTACATCCCAAAATTCAGTACCCAACACAAACGGATCGTAGATTTTCCAAAACAGAAGACTCAACAAGACCATAGACATATCGCAACAGATTGGACTTGTATCTCACTGATCATGACCATTCTCCTTATCATTGTTTTGTCATTGTCGTGTCCTTACAATT
>LPNX011206611.1:104746-118662 GCA_001517045.1 Pseudotsuga menziesii | reverse complement strand
GTGTGTGTCTCTGAGAGAGAGAGAGAGAGAGGGGGAGGGGGGGTTGGGGAATAGACAGGGGGGTGGGGGTTGTATTGATGTAATTGTAACTTTGGAATGTATTCACTTGTATTTCTTATCTATTGTAACCCAATTTTTATTCCAGGATGTTCTTGTGTCATCGCATGCCCCGATGTTCCTATCGGGAGAATCTATAATGTAAACAAGTCATGTCAAATAATTGTGGGTAACCCTCCTATTGTCTAAGGGTTAAAGTCTCGGCAGTTCCAGGGCACTAGGGTTATTAGACTCACCTAGTGAAGTCATCCCTAGTAGGGTTTTAGTCATGTTGGGATTAGCATAAATAGAGCGTTGGTATCTCTAATTAGCACACAACTCATACACACTCAAGTGTAGCGCATAGTTGAGGAAGAGAAAGACACTAGGGCTAGAGAAAAGAGCTTATTGCTGTCAGGAGATTGTCTTACTGTTTTTGGGTTTCACTTTGGTGTTGATTCTATCTCTGAGGAAGTTGCGGGGTTTTCTCCATTTATGGTTTCCCTGAGGAAAAACACTGTGTTCATTGTCTCTTGTGTTTGATTGTTGTGCTTGTTGTTCTCTCATTTAAAGATCCTAATGATATGCTAGCTTAAAGTTGAAAAACTAACATGGTATCAGAGCTAACTTGAGAAGAAGACATTGTGCAGCTGTGGAAACTAGGGATTCCTATTTTTTGGATCTCTCTCCATATATTTTCAGCAAAAGTAAGGTGGAATAACTCTCCTCCCTAGGGCGCATCTTTCTGTCGAAGCAGAATCCAATTCTGAGGTTTTTTAGTTTTGGACCCGACACTACTACCGAAAATTAGGGATTTTCACAGAAGAGGAATTTTTCAGTGAGCCCATGCATAAATTGATCTCCTCCCCAAAATTGAAGTTAGGGATCAATTTCAAAGCATTTGGTTGGACAGAAATCTGAAAAAGCAAAACCCTAATCTACTCCTGAACCAGTACTGCAGGATTTCAGCTTCAAATCCAGATCCAACATCTTGACCTAGTAAGATATAAATATTTTGTATTTCCATTTGAGGTTCTCATTTAAGATGTCTCATCATACCAAGCTTGATGAAAATCTTGAGGGAGCTGATAACTTTCGAGCTTAGAAGTATAGGATCACCCTAGTCCTGGAAGAAAATGAGTTGGACTCCTATATCCAGGAGGAGGTTCCAGTTCCAGAGGGAGATGAGGCCAAGGCCTTACATAAGAAGAAGTTGGTTATGGAAAAGAGGATCATTGCTAATTCTATCAAGGATCACCTCATTCCACAGGAGTCCTCTCTCAAGACACCTAAATCCATGTTTGATTCCCTAACCAAATTGTTTGAAGGGAAGAACATCAATCAGAAGATAACTCTAATGAACCAGTTGAAGAATGTCAAGATCCAGAATGAGGAGACCATCCAGTCATACTTCACAAGGGTCTCCCAGCTCAAAGAACAACTAGAAGCTATAGATGAAGAAGTGGAGAATGCATAAATTGTGATGACAACATTGAATGGCCTCCCTAGGTCATGGGATTATTTCATCCAAGGAATTTGTGCTAGAAAGAAGTTGGTCAAGTTCAGTAGACTATGGGAAGAATTCTCTCAAGAAGAAGCTTAGATAGTTTCTCGAGAAGAAAATATGGGAAGTGAAGATCAAGCTCTCACAGTACACTCCAAGAAATGAAGAATAGAAATTCATCATCACCAAGGTAAGCATTCTCATCAGAAAAATAACTTCATGAGAAGGGATCCATCCAGACTCAGATGTTATACATGCGATGAAATAGGACACTTTGCTAAAAACTATCCCAAGAATAAGAATGGATCCAAGAAGAAGAGGAAATCCAAAAGAAGACATCATGATCACACTGTTGAGGATGATGATGCTCCCAGGAAGAGAGTAAAACAAGAAAGTGAAGACTCTTCAAGTGAATATGAATATGTTCTGATCTCCGCTCTCATGGGAACTGTCACACATGGAAGCAAAGATTGGCTTATTGATAGTGGGGCTTCCAAACACATGACAGGTTTCAAGGAATCCTTTGAGAAACTATCTGAACGTAACTCACCCCATAAGGCGAAGCTTGGGGATGACTACCAATATCCCATAAAAGGTAGTGGTGAATCCTCCTACAAGATAGACTCCGGAAAATCTATAAAAATGAAAGATGTCTTTTTTGTACTAGGACTGAAGAAGAATATTCTATCCATATCAACATTGGATGCAAAAGGTGTGAGGGTTGCATTTGTAGATGGCCAAGTCATCATGTGGCCAAGAGGAAAGACTATTGATGATGCAATAGTGATTGGAGAACAAGAAGGAGGCTTATACAAGCTGAAGGGCCATCCAAAAAAAGCTATGGTCCATGACACAGTAGAGCCAAATGAACTTTGGCATAGAAGGCTTGCACATGTGCACTACAGAGCACTACCACTTGCAAGCAAAGATGTTGAAGGTATTCCAAAAATTCAAGCAAAACATGAAGGGGTCTGCAAAGGATGTGCAAAAGGAAAGAATACAAAGAAGACATTTCCAAGTAGCGAGAGTAAGGAAAAATGAATCTTGGAAATCATCCACTCCGATGTATGCAGACCAATGTCATCAAGCTCACTAAGTGGGTATGTATACTATGTTTCTTTCATTGATGATTTTTCTAGGAAGACATGGATTTACTTCATGAAGAACAAAGATGAAGTTTTCAGCAAGTTCAAGGAATTCAAAGCCGTGTTCGAGAATCACACAGAAAAGAAGATCAATACCTTTCGATCAGATAATGGAGGAGAATTCACATCAAATTAATTCAAATACCTATGCAAAGAATCAGGGATTAAGAGGGATTTGTCCACTCCTTACAATCCAAAACAGAATGGGGTTGTAGAAAGGAAGAATAAAACCATCATGGAAGTTGCAAGAGCAATGCTTCATGATCAATATATTCCTATGCATCTATGGGCATAAGCAGCTAGAACAATGGTGTATGTACAGAACCATACTCCACACAGAGTACTCAAGAACAAGAGTCTTGAAGAAGTCTTCTCCGGCAAGAAACCAGAAGTCAACCATCTCAGAATATTTGGTTGTCCAGTGTACATTAACATACCAAAAGAAAAGAGAACAAAACTAGATCCTTCAGGAAAGAAGTGTATATTTGTGGGATACTCTGAAAGATCGAAGGATTACAGAATATACTTCCCAGGATACAAGAAGATTGACATCAACAGGGATGTAAAATTTGATGAAGACACAGCTTACAACAAATATAGAATGAGACCTGCTGAAGAAACTGAAGAAGCAAAAGCACCTAGAATTCATGATACAACCATGAATGAAGAAATTCAAGAAGAAGATCGAGAATTTGAAGAACCACAAATACCTGTATATCCACCTTAAGAGAAGAATCCTCACAAGAGGAAACCTGCTTGGGTATAAGAAATTATCCAAGGTGTGGAAAGATATGGGGATCTAGAAGAGAATCACAGAGAAAGAAAGAGAACCACATCTTGTTCTGGATATGTAGCTTTACTATGTAATGTTATCAATAAAGAACCTTCCAACTATGAATAAGCGGCAGAACGGAAAGAATGGAAGGATGCTATGATTGAAGAGTATCAATCGATCATGAAGAATGATGTTTGGGATGTTGTCCCAAGACCAGAAGGGAAGTCAGTTGTAACTTCCAAATGGATCTACAAGATCAAGCATGCTGCAAATAGTAGCATTGAAAAATATAAGGCTAGATTTGTGGCTCGTGGCTTCTGACAGAAGGAAGGAATAGATTATGAAGAAAACTTTGCTCCTGTGGCCAGATACACTTCCATCAGAACAGTACTTGCATTAGCTATAGTAATGAAATAGAAGATACACCAAATGGATGTCAAGACTGCTTTCTTGAATGTTGTAGTGGAAGAGGAAGTGTATGTAAAACAGCCACTCAGTTTTCAGACACATGATAGAGAGTCTCATGTGTGTAGATTGAAGAAATCCTTGTATGGTTTGAAATAGGCACCCAAGACATGGTACGGCAGAATTGACAGCTTTCTATCCAATTTGGGCTTTACCAAGAGCAAAGTAGATTCCAACCTTTACTACAAGGTTGAAGATGGAAACCTAATGATGCTTCTACTATATGTAGATGATTTGTTTGTAACAGGTATGGATGGGTTGATTGCTGATACAAAGAGAAAGCTTGCTGCAGAGTTCGAAATGAAGGACTTGGGTATGATGCATTATTTTCTAGGTATGGAGGTGTGGCAAAATGCAGATGGAATCTCCCTCGGACAAGGGAAGTATGCAGTAGAGATCCTAAGGAGGTTTGGGATGATGGACTACAAGGCTATGGCCACACCTATGGCATCGAACCTGAAGCTATTGAGTGATTCTTCATCAGAGACGGTTGATTCCACGATGTATCGTCAGATGATTGGGTCCTTAATGTACCTGATGAACACGAGACCTGACATTTGCTTTGTTTTGAACACCTTGAGCCAGTTCTTGACAGATCCAAGACATGTTCACTTGATTGCTGCAAATCACATTTTGAGGTACCTGAGGGGTAAAATTGATTATGAGCTCAAGTATGAGGAGAATCAGAAGATTAACCTGGAGGGTTATGTTTATTCAGATTGGGCAGGCAGTGCCATCGATAGGAAAATCATTTTAGGTTGTTGCTTTAGGATGGGATCAGGTGTGATCTCTTGGTTTAGTAGGAAGCAATCCTGTGTGGCACTGAGTACAGCTAAAGCAGAGTATGTCACAGCTTGTTCAGCTAGTTGTGAGGAAGTATGGCTACAGAAGCTATTGTCTAATTTATTTGATCTCCAAATGGATGCTACTTGTATACATTGTAACAACCAGAATTGCGTAAAGTTGTCAAAGAATCCAGTGTTCCATGACAAGTCGAAGTAAATCAAGATCAAATATCACTATATCATGGATATGGTGCAGAAGAGAGCAGTGAAGTTCCACTATGTTGCGATGGAGGAATAGATAGCTGATGTATTGATGAAGCCATTGGCTAGGGTGAATTTCGAGTACTTAAGGGAGAAGCTTGGTGTTCTCCATATAGAGGTTTCCTCCAAGGGAAAGGGATGAGTCCCATAGCCATTCTGACATGGTGAGAGGATTGGTTCCTTCCATGGTCAGACGTAAGGGCTGACCCATTTTATCTTGGTGAGAGGATTGGTTCCTTCCATGTTAGATATGAGTGCTGAGATCCATAGCCATTCTAACGAGTAGGTCAGATATAAGGGCCGAGCCATTCTATCATGGTGACAGGATTGGTTCCTTCCATGTCAGATGTGAGTGCTGGCCATTCTGTCGAGTACGACAGATGTAAGGGAAAATACCATTATCCTAGAGAATGGAGGCACCTGGTCAGTTACGAGGTAGCTCAATCTAGGACTGGGGGGCATTCTGATATGACAATAGGATTGGTTCTTACAGGATCAGATGTGAGTGCATGCCTTTTCGAACATGTAGGTGGATTGGTTCCTTGTATGTGTCGAATGTAAATGTAGATCCTTTCTTTGATAATGTGTTGATCAGATATAAGTGCTGAGCCTTTCTTCGATCATGTGTTGATTAGATATAAGTGCTACGCCTTTCTTTGATCATTGGTTGATCAGATGTAAGTGCAGTGGATTTGTTCGATCATTGGTTGATCATATGTAAGTGCAAGAGCCTTTTGGCATGGAGGATTGGTTCCTCGCATGGCCAAGTTTAAGTGCTGGGCCTTTCTTCAATCATTGGTTGATCAGATGTAAGTGTTGGGCCTTTCTAACAGGCTTGTGGGCTATTTTACCACATGGTCATATGTGAGTGCTGGGCATTACCTTTTTGATATGATTATAGGATTAGTTCCTACATGATCAGATGTAAGTGTTGGGTGAAGACCTACATGTTGGCTAGGCCTACATCAAGCATGAAAAGGGTTGGCTCTGTAGAATTTCCTGTGACGAGAAGAATCATCAGATAGCACCTGTGAAGATTCAGTATTGATGGTCCAGTAGAGATGATCCAGAGCAAGAGATGATCCAGATCCAGAGATGATGCTCCAGAGATGATCCAGATCGAGTGATGATCTAGATCCAGTGATGATGATCCAAATCTGTTATATTTTTATCATATAAGATACCATTATGATATTAGGAACTTTAACTGAGAGAATAACATGCACATCAGTAAAACAAAAGCACAACACAAGAGACAAGAGACACAAATAATTTTCCTCGGGGAAACCATAAAGGAGAAAACCCCGCAACTTCCTCAGAGATAGAATCAACACCAAAGGTAAAACCCAAAAACATAAAGATGATATCCCGACAATGGCAGTCTCTCTCTCTCTCATTAAGATAGCTTCTCCTCTCTCACTCATGTGCCCCAATGAGTGAGTTTGTGTGTCCTAAATAGAGAGACTCACTCTCTATTTAAATTCTTTTGTTCACTTGGAACCCACTCCATCATTTCAGCCTCACTTAACAATTACTTACTAGAGCCGACATCTCTAGGAGTGTCTAATAACCCTAGTTCCCCACCACTTGTGTGGAATTTGCCTCCTCCGACCAATAGGAGGGTAACACAATGGTGGGGACTATTTCCCCAACTTACAATGACTCACCTAGGGTCAAATTCACTAGGATAGTCTAATAACCCAAGGGCCCCACAACTATGGGGACTTTAACCCTTGACCAATAGGAGGGTTACCAACAATGACTTGACATGTCTTTCTCATTATAGAAACTTCCCATAATAAACATCGGGGTGTGACATGACTCAAATACATTAAAATACATCTCGAAATAAACATCGGGTTACAATACACAAGAAATACAAGTGAATACATTCCGAAGTTACAAATACATCAACACTCCCTCTTAACTAGGAAGGTATTCTCTCGACACAATTTATCAGCACAAGTCTTCTTCTTTGTATCATCTGGATCATCATTGATTTCTTGTCATATTCATCTTCAAGTCATCTTCATTTGGATCTGGATCATCACTCGATTTGGATCATCATCACTGGACCTAGATCATCACTCGATCTAGATCATCATCACTGGAGCATCATCTCTGGATCTGGATCATCACTCGATCTCGATCATCACTAGACATCATCACTAGATCTGGATCATCACTCAATCTGGATCATCACTGCTGGATCATCATCACTAGATCTAGATCCTCAATTGATCTGGATTAGTACCACGGGTGCTATCTCATGATTCTTCTCGTCACAGGAAGTTCTACAGAGCCAGCCCTTTTTCACGCTAGTTGTAGGCCTAGCCTCCATGTAGGTATTCTTCAGCACTTATATCTGACCTGCTCGTCAGAATGGTGTGCCCAGCACTTACATCTGACCTACTTGTTAGAAAGGCACACCCAGCACTCTAATCTGATCATGTAGGAACCAATCCTATAATCATATCAAAAAGGCCTAGCACTCACATTCACTAGCATGATAGGATATCACTATCATCTGTGAAAAGGCTTTAGCACTTACATCTGACCTACTCGTTAGAAAGGCATAGTACTCACATCCATCCAGGCTAGAACCACATCCTACCACAATGATGGAAGATCTTTGTTCTTCCATCCAAGCCAGGACCACATCCTACCACAATGATGGAAGATTTCCATACTTTCATCCAGGCCAGAACCACATCCTACCACAATGATGAAATATCTATGTTCTTCCATCCAGGCCAAAACCACATCCTACCACAATGATGAAAGACTCTCATCTAGGTTAGAACACATCCTACCACAATGATGAAATATTTTTGCACTTACATTCACCCAAGTGGGAACAAATCCTTCACAATGATGAAAGGGCTCTACACTTACATCCACCTAGGTGGGAACACATCCTACCATAATGATGGAAGGGCCCTGCACTTACATCCACCCAGGAGGGAACACATCCTACCACAATGATGCAAGGGCTTGCACTCCTATCTGATCTTGTAGGAACCAATCCTACAGTCATATCAGAATGGCCCCTAGTCCTCCTTGACTGAGCTACTTGGTAACTGACCAGGTGCCTCCATTCTCCTAGAGAATGGTAGTTTCCCTTACATCCGACCTGCTCATCGGAATGGCCAACACTCACATCTGACATGGAAGGAACTTAATCCTTTAGCCATGAAAGAATGGTTCAGCCCTTACATCTGATCAAGTGGGAACACATCTCTCTATCACATTAGAATGGATACTCAGTCCTAGGCTAAGTTTTCCTAGTACCTCACCAGGCAGCTCCATTCAAAGAATGGCAATTGCCATTACATTTGTCCTACTCGACAGAATCGCCAGCACTCATATCTGACATGGAAGGAAGAAATCCTCTCACCATGATAGAATGGCTCAACCCTTATATCTGACCTACTCGTCATAATGGCTATGGATCTCAGCAATCATATCTGACATGGAAGGAACCAATCCTCTCACCATTACAGAATGGATCAACCCTTATATCTGACCATGGAAGGAACCAATCCTCTCACCATGTCAGAATGGCTATGGGACTCATCACTTTCCCTTGGAGGAAACCTCTACCTAGAGAACACCAAGCTTCTCCCTGAAGTACTCAAACTTCACCCTAGCCAATGGCTTTGTCAATACATCAGCTATCTATTCCTCCGTCGCAACATACTGGAGCTTCACTGCTCCCCTCTGCACCATATCATTGATGTAGTGGTACTTGATCTCGATATGCTTCGACTTGTCATGGAACACTGGATTCTCTGACAACTTTTACGCAACTTTGGTTGTCACAATGTATACACGTAGCATCCAACTGGAGATCAAATAAATCAGACAGTAGCTTCCATAGCCATATTGCTTCACAACTCGCTGAACAAGCTGTGACATACTCTGCTTCAACTATACTTAGTGCCACACAGGATTGCTTCCTGCTAAACCAAGAGATCACACCTGATCCCATATTGAAGCAACACCCTGGAGTGCTCTTCCTATCGATGGCACTACCTGCCCAATCTGAATTAACATAACCCTCCAGGTTAATCTTCCAATTTGCATCATACTTGAGCCCATAATCAACTGTACCCTTCATGTAGCTCAGAATATGCTTTGCAGCAATCAAGTGAACATGTCTCGGATCTGTCAGGAACTAGCTCAAGGTGTTCACAGCAAAGCAAATATTTGGTCTCATGTTTGTCAAGTACATTAAGGACCCAATCATCTGACGATACACTATAGCATCAACCGACTCTGATGAAGCATCGTTCAATAGCTTTAGGTTTGTTTCGATAGCTGTGGTTATGCAGTCCATCATCCTGAACCTATTCAGGATCTCTACTGCATACTTCCCTTGTCCACGCCTCCATGCTTAAAAAATAGTGCATCGACACATAACAGGAGCATCGCTGGTCTTCCATCTTCAACCTTGAAGAAAAGGTTGGAATCCACTTTACTCTCAGTAAATCCTAGAGTCATCAGTAATCTATCCATCTTGTCGTACCATGTCAAAACACAGGATCTTCTACAGTCACTCCCTCTGAAGCAGAGCATCATACTACCTCTGTCTTCTGTACTCTATGCACTAAAAAATTATGTACTGGAGTGACAAGTAGTATCCATCTAGGATCATTAGATACCAAGATCCTCTATCTTGAACTTTTCCAAAAGTTCATCTCGTACCCATCTGTGAGCGTGTCATCCCTTATCAACCTTGTAGCAAAGGTTCAGATCTTCATCAAGCTCCTCATGTATGTGTTATCCCATGGGGATCTTCTGAGCTCGTACAAGATCTTCTTTCATTTGCACACATGATTCTGCCTATCATGTGTCTCAGCTCCCACTGGCTACAAATGTCTCTTCGAATATTTCCTTGTATCCCATGATGTTTGCATCTATTGCATGATGGAACTACGAACTTTCCTTCATGTATCGATACTGCATTCTAGACATCATTCTTCTTGAACTGATATTCCCTTTCTTCTTGGAATATTCTGCACCAATGATGTCATTGTATTCATCATATTATTTTTCGTCTTTGAACTGTCGTCACTTGTTCTCCGGAACAAGTCTCATTCTTCTTTGCTTGTAGGTGATTATATATGTGATCTTTCCTACAAGTCAAATGCATTTGTATGGTTAGAAACATTTCATAAGGAATATTCATACTGGCAAGTTCTTATGCATAAATATATGATCATGCAATTACTTTAGCCAATACAACATTCATCCATATCTCACTGAAACTTTCTAGATGCCTTCCATCTCTACCAGGACAACATTGAGATTGTGCACTAATCCAATATGTTAGCAAAGAGGTTTCATTCTAGATAAGTAGCAATGAATATTTTTATAGCACCATGAGCTACTTACCCATCACATGCATATTAGTACTATACTATCAATAATGCAAACATCCTATCATGCATAATACATCAATTGAATATAAAAAAATGCATAACAAAACAATATCATGAAATGACAATTGAATACTTATCTTTATTTGTTTCGTGGGTAGACTCCTTCTTGAGCCTTCAACTTCATCGTATTTTTCATTCATGATAGCATCGTTTCTTATCCAAATGCTAAGGTGGATAAGAGGTGCTTCAAGAGTTGAGTTCTTCATATTCCTCATCGCTTGAGGGATCTTCTTTGGATGGTGAGAGCTTGATCTTCAATTGCTCCCATCTTCTCTTCTCTTCCCATGAGTCGAGCTTCTTCTTCTTCCCAGTGACTACTGAAATTAATCACTTCCTTCTAGCACACATTCCTCGAATGAATGAATCCCATGATCCTGGGAGGCTATTTAAGGTGGCCATCACCACTTTTGCATTCTTCACTTCTTCTTCAAGTTGTTCTTTGATTTGAGAGACCCTTATGACTGCATGGTCTTTGCATTCTGGATCTTCACATTCTTCAACTGGTTTCTTAAGGTCATCTTCTGATGTATGTTCTTCCCTTCAAATAGCTTGGTCAAGGAATCAAACATCTTCGGTGTCTTTAGGGAAGACACTTGTGGTACAAGTTGACTCATGATTGAATCAACAATGATACTTTTGGCCTTGACCAAGTTCTTCTTGTGTAAGGCTTCTAGCCCCATCTCCCTCTAGAACTGGAACATCTCTACTCATGTAGGTGTTCAATTCATTTTCTTCAGAGAGATCATATACTTCCATGCTTGGAAGTTGTCAACTTTACCAATATTATCATCAATCTAATGTGATAGATCACTTTGAAATGAGAACCTCAAATGGAAATAGCAGGGGATTAGATCTTACCGATTTGAGGTGTCCGTCTTGGTTCCAGAGCTGGCTGATCTAGGGTTTGTCACAGAAACC
The DNA here is from genome assembly GCA_001517045.1 of Pseudotsuga menziesii. NCBI lineage: Eukaryota > Viridiplantae > Streptophyta > Pinopsida > Pinales > Pinaceae > Pseudotsuga > Pseudotsuga menziesii. The sequence continues at coordinate 107,329 of LPNX011206611.1, read as the reverse complement.
CTAATTTTCAAAACTTGGAATATTTCAGATCTGATTGGATAGATAGATAGATCTCTTCAAATGGAGCTGTCCAATGTACTCCTTTTCTGAAAATAGTGGAGGGAAGTTCCCGAAACAGGAAGCCCTAGTTTTCCAATTTCTTCTGCAGAAATGGTTGTCACTGTTTCTGTGATATCTCCGAACTTACTGCTCCTCTATGTCTGAAATTTTGGACTGGGCTAACCTCAAATGTCCCTGATCCAAAACCATAGGTTTAATCAGAATTGGTTTCACCAATTGGGATTTAGGATCCTTTTCCTAAGGTGACTTGTTACAGGACTATTCAAAACATAAAAGTTGTATGGATTGCCATGTGTCACTATTTCATTTTATGGATCTGAACTTTGGACCACAGAACGTAAAGTCCATTAAATTTATAGAAAATCTTTAGGAATTCCATTTGGACCTCTGTAGCCCAAGCTATAGAAATTCTCCCCAGGTGTCCTGTTTAGGGATGAATTCTGGAAGAGGCTGGAACCCTAACTTGGAGGGATCATATTTCCCAGAATATAGCGAATCTAAGGCTGAATGTTGGAAATAGTGTTCATCAGGATTTTATATTCTTCCCTTGAAATTTTTAGATCCTGAGCCATCGCCAATCCTGGGATATAGCGAATGTACCAAAACTTAGCAGTTTTAGTATTTCGGGTTTTTCTAGCTCGGGGTCAAAGTAGGGTTTGACTTTCCTGGAGTTTCACCCAACCAAATTTCTTGATCCAAGTCTCTAAACTTTGATTTTGATGAGGAGAAAAATCCTATGCTGGGCTCACTCAAAAATTCCTCTTATGTAGAAAGCCTTAATTTCCGCATCGAAAACTAAAAATGCTCGGAATTGAATTCTGCTTCGACAAAAAGATGCGCCCTTCAATGGAGAGTCATCCTAGCATACTTTTGCTGATGGATTATGGAGAGAGACCCAAAAAGTAAATCCCTAGCTTCTGTAGCTTCACAATGTCTTCTTCTCAGGTTAGCTCTGATACTGTGTTATATTTTTATCATATAAGCTACCATTATGATCTTAGGATCTTTAACTGAGAGAATAGCATGCACAACAGTAAAACACATGCACAACACAAGAGACAAGAGACACAAAGAATTTTCCTCGGGGAAACCATAAAGGAGAAAACCCCACAACTTCCTCAAAGATAGAATCAGCACCAAAGGTAAAACCCGAAAACATAAAGATGATCTCCCGACAGCAGCAGTCTCTCTCTCTCTCACTGAGAGAGCTTCTCCTCTCTCACTCATGTGCCCCAATGAGTGAGTGTGTGTGTCCTAAATAGAGAGACTCACTCTCTATTTATATTCTTCCATTCACTTGGAACCCACTCCATCATGTCGGCCTCACTTAACAATTAATTACTAGAGCCGACATATCTAGGAGTGTCTAATAACCCTAGTGCCCCACCACTTGTGGGGACTTTTCCTCCTCTGACCAATAGGAGGGTAACACAATGGTGGGGACTATTTCCTCGACTTACAATGACTCACCTAGGGTCGACTTCACTAGGATAGTATAATAACCCAAGGGCCCCACAACTATGGGGACTTTAACCCTTGACCAATAGGAGGGTTACCCACAATGACTTGACATGTCTTTCTCATTATAGAAACTTCCCGGAATAAACATCAAGATATGACATGACTCAAATACATTACAATACATCATGGAATAAACATCGGGTCACAACACACAAGAAATACAAGTGAATACATTCTGAAGTTACAAATACATCAACAAGATCGAGTGACAATCTAGCTCTAGAGACAAAGAAGACTTGAAGATGAAGAAGACTTGAAGAATGCAGATGACAAGAAGATCTAGAGAAGAAGACCAGTGATGAAATTTTTTTCGAGAGAATACCTTCCTAGTTAAGAGGGAGTTTTGGTGTAATTATAACTTCTGAATGTATTCACTTGTATTTCTTATCTATTGTAACTCGATGTTTATTTCGGGATGTTCTTGTGTCATGTCATGCCCCGATGTTCCTATCGGGAGAATCTATAATGTAAACAAGTCATGTCAAATCATTGTGGGTAACCCTCCTATTGTCTAAGAGTTAAAATCCCCACAGTTCCAGGGCACTAGGGTTATTAGACTCACCTAGTGAAGTCGGCCCTAGTAGGGTTTTAGTCATGTCAGGATTAGTATAAATAGAGAGCTGGACTCTCTATTTAGCACACAACTCATACACACTCAAGTGTAGCGCATAGTTGAGGAAGAGAAAGACATTGGGGCTAGAGGAAAGAGCTTACTACTGTTGGGAGATTGTCTTACTATTTTTGGGTTTCACTTTGGTGCTGATTCTATCTCTGAGGAAGTTGCAGGGTTTTCTCCATTTATGGTTTCCCCAAGGAAAAACATTGTGTTCATTGTTTCTTGTGTTTGATTGATGTGCTTGTTGTTCTCTCAGTTAAAGATCCTAATGATATGCTAGCTTAATGTTGAAAAAATAATAGGTTGGCTGTAGTTGGATGAGTTGGGGACTTAGAGAGGTTGGAGAAGGGGTAGAAAGCATTAGTGGGGAAGAAGTGGGGGGCTAG